>JAGFMF010011386.1:2385397-2403380 GCA_019455555.1 Galemys pyrenaicus
GTGCACTGGTGAGATGGTGATGGGGAATACATGGGGATTACAATTAATGGCAAGTATATGTAAATTTTAAAATATTTTAATAAAAAAAAAAAAGAAAAATAGAAAAAAAAAAAAAGAAATGTAGCAGATGTGGCTGGGAAGTTTCTGCTGGATGATTCCAGGGCTGTCTTCCAACTTCAGCAGTGTGTGTGCGTAATTAGAGCCAAGGACAAGAGATAGGGACTCTGGAAACCTCCAGAAAGAAACGCAGAGAAAGATCTTCATTTTGAGACTGAGAAAGACTATAGATCTTTCATTCCATGCTCCAGTACTCCAGCCTTTTTTTTTTTTTTTTTTTTTGAAGAGGCAACTGAGCTGTACAAGGGGACCCAGCTAGTAATAGGAGGAAATGGTGAGAGAATCTAGCATTTCCCACTCTCCACAGCTTGGTCAACTTAATTAACTTTAACATAAGATGGAAGAGATGGAGATTTCTTATATACTTTCCTGCGTAAGATTTAATGTTCCTGTTATCATTTTCTTTTTTTCTCAATGAAAAAATGATCCAAGGGCATCGCTGGTGGCGTAGGGGTTAAAGTCCCAGCACTATCAAGCTACTGTCAGCCACTGCAACATGAGTTCGAGTCCCAGCCAGGGAGGTGACCCACATGGCACAACTGACCTCTCCTGTCTGGCCAGCTGCTCCCCTCAGCAGTGTATTTTAATCTGCCTGTTCTGTTCCCCACTCTGTCTCTGGTGAATTCTTTTACTCCCTGCACCTCTGGCCTGTACCTCCAGCTCTTGTATACATACATAAATAAAATAAATCTTTTTAAAAAAGTGATCCAAGTACCTTTCTGGCTAGAAATATCTTTATATTTTCCCCCATCCTTCAAGGTGGTCTTTCATTTCTTCACTTCCGCAGACTCCCACTTACAGCACACTTGCCTGAGAATGGCAGTCACTGATATGCAGTCATTTCTAAAAGTTGGAAAATTCACAAAATCCCATTGTCTATCTCTCCTCTGAACTCCAGATCCAAATATTTGACTGTCCTCTGGGTGTTTCCTCCCACATGATTCTCCCAGGCCACTCAGGCTCAGCAAGTTCAGGCTGATATCCTCGATATTCCCTCCAAATCTTTCCCTCTTCCACGGCACTGTGCTTCACTGAATGGCATCACAACATATATGTGATTTGCGACATAAACTTTGGGGGAGTATTAGATATTTTCTTTTCTTTTCCATTACTAGCTCCTTGCTTAAGTCCATTCAAGCTGTTATAACGAATACATGTTTATAAACAACACTTTTTTTCTCTGTTCCAATTGTGGAGGCTGCAAAGCCTCCTACTCACAACGTTGGCAGGTCCCGTGCATGGTGAGGGCCCACTCCCTGGTTCATAAATGTCATCTTTTCACTGTGTTTTCATAGTGAAGGCCAAGGGAGTTTTCTGAGTCTCTTGTAAGGGCATCAATCCCAGGCCTGGTGGCTCCATTCTCATGACTTAATTACCTCCCAAAGATCCCACCTTCAAATAGCCCATTACATCAGGGGTTAGGTTTCAATTTATCAACTGGTTCAGCTCCTATGGAAAATGGTATGAAAGGTTTTCAAGATATTAAAAGCAGATGCATCTTGTGATTCAGCAACCACACTCAGCAATCTATGCTGTGGACACAAAAGCACTAGTTTGAAGAGACAAATGCCACGACTATTTATGACAGTTAAGTTATGGAAACAACTGAAGTGACCACAGAGGGATGAGCACATTAGGAAGATGTGGCATACAGACAGAAGGGAATACTACTCAGCTATAAAGAAAGATGATCTCTTGCCATTTCGACAACATAAATAGAACTGATGTGGGTTAGGGTGAGGGGAAGAAGTCAGGAGAAAGACAAATACTAGATGATTTCAGTTATGTGAAAAAAAGAGAAACCAAACACTAGAACAGAAAATCAAATCTAAAAAAACTATAAACCTGACTGTAGGAGTTAAAGATACCAGAGTTGGAAGATAGGAGGAAGGAAGCAAAGTGGGGTGGGGCCCAAGGAATTATGGTGGGAAATTATGGGTGTTTTTGATGGTGGAAGTAGTGTCTTAACATACATCTTAAAAGGGAAGACTCTATAGACCCAATTGATATACAATGTCATAGACCATTGTCTTTTTCCCTCTGATTTATTTCCTTTAACCCTCATCATTCTGCTCACGTTCTTACAAATGGCAAGAGTTCGTTTATTTTTTTAATAGCTGAATGATATTCTTTTGTGTCTACGTACCACAACTTCCTAACCCACTCATCCATCTTTGGGCACTTCAGTTGTTTCCATAACTTGACTATTGTATTAATAACAACAAACAGAAAGTGAGATTTTTCCAGGAACACATAAATGAAATAAAATTTAAATCTGTCAGAAAAAAAGGGGCAACTTCTCATTTATCCAAATGTAGCACACATACTTATCAACATACTCAGAACAACTAAGACATGTGAAGAAACATTTGGCATACAAGAATTCACTTCCTACTTTGCATTGAGTTAATCGATATGCTATCTTTTGGAAATGACTCCTGGAATAAAGACAGTCAATGTAGAAGTTATATATATCAACTTTTAGACTTTTTGATTTTTATTGATTTCCTTGAGATCTGGAATGAGCAAGTGCAGTGGAACAGGAATCAATAGCTGAGAGATTTGAATCCTGACTTTTTCACTTATCAGGAGTGTGACTCTGATGAGTTGACTGAACTAGGATCACGTCCCTATCTGTGTACTAGGGTATGACTACTTGCCTTCCAGGAGCTGTGTGGCTTAAATGAAATAAAATAGATCCAGTGGCTGTTTCATAGTAGCTAGCACATAAGAGCCTCTTTAAAAAAAAATTATCCTTTGGTGAAAAGCAAGTGTGCATTAAAATAAAAAAATACATACTGAGGTTCAAAGCTCATTTACCCAACAGCTGGAGGGATATTGCCAGAGCAGGGTTCTGGCTCTTGAACCTCCATGTCAAAAGCGTCACTATGGCCAATTAAAAAGGCACATCTCTGCACCTCTTCCAAACTTCTGGTTCAGCATTGTGGGGAAGCAGGCCCTGGGAATCTACATACTGCATACTACATACCACATACTACTGTAAGCAGTCAAGACATTTTTTTTGCATGCTTACACTGGAGAAGCATATTTATCTTTTATTAGTGAAATAAAAGTTACCATGTATTGTCATTTGCAATGGAAGCTTAAGATGATTAGTTCAAACAATCAAATTAATTTATTTTATACTTTTCAACCAAAGAATTAAATATTATTAATAAGTACTATTTGACTGCAGGATAAAAAAAACATAGAGAAAAAGTGTAATCTAGACTTTATTTCCAAATATGATAGCTGATTACATGAGGCTATTTAAATGAATTGCATTAAATAAAAGTAAAAATTCAGCCAGCTGCATTAGGCACATTTTAAAGTACTCTATGGCTAGTTACTGTACTGGACTAGATTTTTTTCATCATCACACACAGTTCTATTGGGTAGTGTTGCTCTCTGGATTATCAAGTCCTTAGTTGACTCAATTATACAGATTTTTCAATTAAACAGATGTGTTTGATATGGAAAAAAGTTAAGTTCTTACTTTGCCAGAAATGACTGCAGAGGTGATGTACATATTCCTGCCTACCTCCTCTTTAGCCCTCCACCTCCCCATAAAACCCTAGTTAGGCTTTTTGCTTTACTGTCTGTTTAATCCTTTTCCAACTGCACGCTCGCATGCAATTCAGTGACAGCCATGACGCATACTTCTTACAAAGGACAACTTCCACAGGAGAACTGTGCTGAAGGGGCGAGAGTGCCCCTGAGAGTCTCATAGAGAAGGGAGAAGCAGTGTTCATCAATGTCAATTGAGTATCTGTGCTTGTGTGTGACAGCAGGCTGTTTGCTGGGCTCCTTGGAAGGCAGGAATCTTGCTGTTCATTCTTTTTACGACTTATTTATTTATACGTACAAGAACTGGGGTACAGGCCAGAGGTGTGGGGTGGGGGTGAGAGGATGCAGCAGAGACAGAGTGGGGAGCAGAACAGGCGGAGTGACTGAAACACACTGCTGAGGGGAGCTATGGGCAAGACAAGAGAGGTCTGCTGTGCCATGTGGGTCAGCTCCGTGGCCAGGGATCGAGTTCGTCCTACAGTGGCTGTGGACAGCTTCATAGAGCTGAGACTTAACTCCTTGCACCACCAGAGAGGCCCCTCACTGTTGATTCTTATATTTGACAGCATTTGTAGTCCCCAGGGAATTCCCACCACCATTTCACCTGTGCACCGTCACCTCAGTCCCCTGTGCTCTCTCTACCCTCATCTCAGTCTCTACTCGCCCCCAACACCCCAGAATATCCTTTTGGTTTGTCTTTGACCTTTTGTTCTTGTTGCCTCACTGTTGATTTTTTTTTCTAAAGATTTATTGATGCATACCAGCACTGGGGTACAGGCCAGAGGTGAAGGGGGGTGAGAGAATCCACCAGAGTGGGGAGCAGAACAGGCAGACCCAGATCAACTGAAATACACTGCTGAGGGGAGCAGTGGGCAAGACCCACCATGTGGGTCATCTCTCCAGCTGGGGGCAGGGAATCGAACTCATGCTGCAGTGGCTATGGTATGCTTCATAGTGCATTGCTTAACCCACTGCACCATCAGGGAGGGTCCTCACTGTTGATTCTTAAGGAGCTTCTTGTACAGTGGTTGCCTACTCCTTTCACCTGCTGAATGCTTTTCCTATTCACATTTTCCCTTTGCCATTGTAGGTGAGTTGTGTTTGAGTGTGCACATGTAGGTATTCAGAGCAGTGGCAGAAGTCAGGAGAGCAAGAACAAATTGGTGAGTTGGCATTAAGCTAAAGTTATCTTCTGTGTGACTATTTTCCACCTCAAGACCTGCTACCAGATAATTTGGAAGACACAGCAGAAACAAAAAAATCTGACAGAAATACCCTCAAGTAAAGTATAATCCCAACACTCAGAGAAAAGGGGTTAGTATTTTTCAGCATATTCTAGAAGTCTTTTCTCAATGCAATGAAAATTTAGATCGTACTTTCTATTTCTAACTTTGTTTTTTTCCACTTGGTACCTATGAAGCCTTTCCTTTATTGTTCATAATCTTTGAAAGCATGATTTACCATGTAGATGTTCCATAAATCACCATTTCCTTTGTGTTAGAGATGAAAATTGCCTCCAATTTTTCATTTGAAATAATAAGGCAAATATTGATGTATATATGTTTAGTGCATCTCTATGAATAGCAAGAGAAAATGAAAAAAATAACTTCTGGGTAGAAGGGTATTAATATACCTGCTATATTTCCAAACTATCTCCCAGATAGTTAGATAAATGCTGAAACAATCCATGCTCCCATTTATATGGAATGGAAGTGATCCCTCTCACTGTTTCTAAAACTGGGGTTTAGCTTAAAAACAACCAAGCTAATTGCTAGAAAAAATAGTACGTTACTGTATTCCTTAAATTATTAATGAGGCTTACCATTTTTCATGCTTAAAGCTTACCTGTTTTTCCTTTTCTCAACATGTCTTTTATCTGTTTATCAGATGGGGGTGAGGTTTCCCTTTGCTTTGGGCACATTCTTCCAGAAGTTTTATGGTCTGACTTGGGGTTGTTTGACAGAGCCTTGCAGGAGTGAGGGGGCTAATGTGTCCAAGGAAAAGGGCCGCTTGGAGCACACGCCCATTCTAGCTCCTCACCCTCATTCAGGCTCTGGTCTTCTCACTTTCTGCCTGTTTCCCGGATCAGCCCCTGATCTCAGCGTCACTGACGCAGTGTGTTACACCTCAGTGGTATCACCTAATCACCTACACTTGGAATCACCTAATCATCTCACGGAATATTCATGAATGCTTCATCTGTTCTCATACAATTAAAGGTCACAACTTTTGTCTAAGATATGTGGAGCATCAAATAAGAAACTGAGGGAGACTCCTGGGAGTGGAGACCTCAGACACAACCCCGACAGCTTTCTCTATCTTCCTCTGAGGCCTGTTCCAGGGTGCCAGTGGGGTCACCAGAACAAAGAGAGTAAAGGACTGATGACTACTCAACTCAGCCCTGGAGCGAAAACAAATAGCAGGAGAACATGAATGCAGAACAATACGGTACTGCTGGAAGAGTTATTTTTAAAAGGACAGCCACCATTAAAGCCCAAATTAATTACAAACAAAAAAAATCAGAAGCGTTCACATTCTGCTTGCAACTATTCTTAAAATTTAAAATTTTCTTGTCTCTTTTCCCAAAGAGGTATTTTTTCCCCTAAAGCCAGATATTTTAAAAAACTATCAGTTGAACATTGGACTTCAAAAGGTGAATAAACCTTACCTTTGAAACTAGCAGTGAAATGATTTCTTTTACGGTGTTGTCAATCAAATCATCTATTTTTGAATGGTACTGTTGCTAGATATGAAAAGAGAAAGATGCATTAATTGATATGGATGCAAAACTTTTGTCATAAGTCATAAATGCTTTAAAGCTACTAGTTATGACATATCAGATTTACTTAAAATGATCATTTTGAACATGAGAAGAACAAAACCTTGAAAACGATCCACCCAATCAACACTCTTTACATTGTGGTTTGAAATGTTTCCCATGTGCACCGTTGAGTTAAGCAGCTAATGGGGTTATTATATAGATGAATTGAGTTCTTATTCTTATTCAGGCAGAGGAATGTGAAGGCTACTTTTTGTCTTCTCCTCTATAATTAAAGTGGCCGTGTATTTTTCTAAAGGGTTGGTTTAGCTGGAGAAGCAAAAAGACTGGAAAAAGATTTAATTAATACAGCATTTCATGTCTGACAACTCTCATTCATAAGTTATTTTAAATGTGCTCTAGAAATAAAATGAGCTCCCAACTGTTCGGTCTAAAAGGACCTTTTTGTCAGTGCAGGGAGCAGCAGTTTATACAATTCTTACAATATGCTCAAGCAAGGGCAAAATTAAAATTTCATCAACAAAGGTGAATAGATGGTAACAAATTAATAGGCCATAAAAGGTATAATGAAACAGCACTCACTCCCCAGAGTTTTATTACTGCTTCCTCATGAAAAAGACGCCTTTAAGTAAATACAAAAAGACGTATTTAAAATAAATCTGAAAGCCTCTTTTTTTTGCTTTCTTTAGAGAATACTAGAGAGTCCCATTCTTAAATTAGCGGGAGCTTCGGCTTCTGCGGCTTGTGAAGCCACATTCATTTAACAGTAATTCTTCCTTTAGAAACATTATCTGACAGCCGATTGTCCCCAATGGCCACTTCACAGAAAATGTGACTTGTAAAGACTAACCCTATCTTGATGGTTCAAGGCTTCTTGGAACAGCTAACATAATGCACGGAGTAAAAGTACTCAGGTCAGGATAAACATTAGACCAACTTAACAGCTGCTGGTTGAATGGTTTCCTAAGATGTAAGTTTTTGAAAGCTATTTTTTCTTCTGAAAACATGTCTCAAAGTTTCCACACAGAACAAAACATCAACTTAGGTCTGCTTTGGAAAACGCAGGAGTGATTCCCCCCAGGCTCTGAGAGTTACAAGTGGTCATCTACCTGCATGAATAATAAAGGAAGCGAGCATAATTTAAAGGCATGTGCATTCCTTGCTTCTGCGTGCGGGTGCGCCTGCACTGGTCTAAAATTCACTGCATGTATATTCACCGGCGCTTTTGAGGTGGGGAGTTCACTCAGTGAAGCTTGCCCTTCTCTTGTCTTACTGATTCCCAAACTTGTGCTCCCCAGAGGTCAAACTGAACAGAAACACAGAGGGTGGATTTCTACTGCAGTAGTACTGACACTTTTTAGAACAGCTTAAAGAGAAGGCAAAGAGGACAAAATTAAGGTAAACAAGGCAGAAGAAAAAAAGAGCCTGAAGAAGCTGACCAGTAGTTGAGGTTCTGATGCAGCCTAAATGAGAATATCTGAGTCTGGCATGCCCTCACCT
Source organism: Galemys pyrenaicus (assembly GCA_019455555.1). Taxonomy (NCBI): domain Eukaryota; kingdom Metazoa; phylum Chordata; class Mammalia; order Eulipotyphla; family Talpidae; genus Galemys; species Galemys pyrenaicus. Next base: position 2,393,361 of record JAGFMF010011386.1, read on the forward strand.
GAGCTTGTCTCTGGGGACAGCTGGACCAGGGCAGGGGCTGATGGGGGGGAAGCCCCCCACAGACACACAACCTCCCCCACCCCCAGCTGAAGCGGGACAGTGACTGGGAGGTGGAGGAGCTTATGCAAATGAGCTCTATCGCCTCCACTCTCTTTTCATAGCCTTCTCTCTCCAAAGTTGTGTCTATGCAGCAAGAGGAAATTCGATAAGGGACTCTAAGGCTTATCTGCTGTGGCATAAAAAAGGGATACAGGAGATGGGCTTTCCACTCCTGGCTTCTTTTTTACGTGGAAAGCACTGTGGGTCATGCTGGGATCCTGGCACCCAGACCATCAAGTGGTTTTTAGGCCTTTCAGTGTTTATATGTCTTTGCCGTAAATTTCATTTTCTAACTCAGAAGTAATTAAATATCATTAGAATCTATTGACATGAATTAGTGGCGCTTCTACAAGTTAAACTTTTGGGTTGGAGCAATTTTGGCAAATCTTAAAATCAAGGCATAAGCCACTACAGGGTGATTTTGTTCTTTGCATTGAAAGGCAGGGAAAGCAATGAATCCTGTGGAGCCACCAAATTCTCCTAGAACACACACCTTTAGACTGCGCTTTTCCTTGCTACCTGACTTAGCCAAAGCAGGGAAAGAGAGAGAGAAGGTGACAGGGAGAGAGCAAGTGAAGCAAAGAGCTAAAAAGGAAGAAAACAACAACAACAACAACAACATACTTCTTAAATGTACAACCTAAAGCAGAACTCAAATAATGTAAGGTTTTTTAGGTTATTATGCAATCTTCCTATTTATCTGCTGAGTTCTGACTTAGAAGAACTTCTCCTGGTGACTTCTCGGGCCTGTGCTAGCTGCACAGATGGTAGAGGCAGTCTGGAACACTGCAGGTGGAGTGGAAGGTGATCTCAGAATTTATATTTTCCGTATCTTTCAGCAAAGAGAATAACCTACATATGCTACTTCAGATATCAGGAAGCTAGAAAAAATTATGCATCTGGGGAGCCCAAGAGCTTTCAAAGACAAACCCACAAAGAGAGATCACAAGTAGGTTAAGGATAGAACGTCTTTGCATAGACATTTCTATTACTTTAAAAATGAATAATGTCTCATTCAGAGTCAGAAGGAATTTTTGATGAAAAATCCACAAAATTTCTGTCTGCACAATAAAACCCTGTGTAACTCTTATCAGAATATTTCAACTAGAATCCTACATACCAGGGCTTTGGTAGGTTGAAGCTCATTTTTAGACTAATTTTCCCCATATCTGTCCTCAAAAAGTAAATCTCTGGTGCTCTGCTTCTTCAGCAGATGACTCTGAACATAGATGTCGTGGACCACTCAGGAATTCTAATTTCATGGAACCCAGCAATTCAGAAATGGGGCCCAGGGTCCCCTACACTCAGGCAAATGTCACCATTTTACCTGCCTTCCTGTAAACACACAAGAAACGAAGACTAACCTAATGCTAGTGCTGTCCAGTACTCTTAAAAGATCTTGGTCCTTTTCTTAGGATGAATTTTTTAAGAACCGGATTGTTAGTTTTCGAAGTGGCAGCATTTTAGTATAATCAAAATCAAATTCCACACAAATAGGGGCCCCACAGTTGCCCGTTAAGGTGGCAGCATCCTTAGTAGATAGACTGTGGGATGAGGCAGGGGCTCTGAGGACACACGGTCACCTAAGACCTATGCACTCATCTGCCTTTCTGAAAGGATGGATGAGGTTTTGTGACTCACTGACTCATTACACACAGCTGTCACAGGATCACTCACTAATCACTCCATGAAACACTGCTCTGGGTGGTGGCCTAACACCTTTGCGTTGTCATGTGCCACATAAGAAAACAGAATTCTAATTTAGGAGCACACAGTGACTGCACTGTGGGTAAAGAACTGGGAAGGCTTCAACTCAGCAATGACAATATAACAAATGCCGAGGGACTTTGGAGAGCTAATTCCCTTATAATTTAGGCAAACACGTCTGCTCAATTGGCCTATATAGTATGTATTTTCAGATGGCTTGAAATCATCTAAAAATCTAGCTTTTTCAATAACTTTATTTACTGCCTTCCATAAAATGGAGTTCATTGGCATACATGTGCTCATTTCCTAATTTTTAACAATTCCAAAATTTATCCCCAGAACATACAGAAAGGGACAGCCTGTCCAATTAAGTGTGTATGTGTGTGTGTGTTTAACTAGAGATTAAAAGTAAAGTATAAAATCATTTTGCATTACAATTCTTGTTTACCACTTTTCAGGGTTGCTAATGGGTTTTACACCTGCACATTTTGAACTATATTAATTGTGTGAAAGTTGTGGGGAACTAATTGTCTCTGGTGAGAAGGTACAGGTGCAGACATAATGAAGAGTAGCAGATTACTCTTCAGAACCATCCACCTATTAATGTAAAGAATCATTTGACAATGCAACAATGTTTTGTCATTTGTGTGCTGCCTGTTTTTCTTTTTTAAGTACTAGAGTGAGTTGTTTCTCACAGGGGAGGATTTTACAGCATGACAACAAATCAGTCTGTTCATTCAACAAATATTTATGAAGTGCCTATTGTGTGTCAGGTACTGCAGTACATATGAAAATAACAAGTGGTTAAGTCCAGTTCGAATGGGGAGAGGCAAGATGATTCAAAGGAAAAACTAAAAGATGGTTCCTGAAAGCTGAAGAGAAATGGGTGGGCTTAGGAAGAGATTTAAGGCAATATTCTTGAGTAGACAATTAGAGGTTCACATCCGGGCATTGAAAAACACAAGGAGGTAGATGTGAGCCATTGATATCCAAGCCAGCTGGCTACTTGCTCATTCAGATAAAGATAATAAATCATGTTGAAGTGATCAGAGAATGGTAATTCACAGAGAGTGGACCTTCTCATCCTCTCTCACAATTATCTCAGCCCTTCTGCTTGGAGGACAACTGTTAGCCCAGAAGAATGGCCTGAGTTTGACTCCCAACTGTTAACTCTAAGACTAGTGAGATTTAACATAGTCATAGAACACAAAACTATTTTGATCTATCATATCCACATATATAATATACACAAATACACATAGACACGTTTTATATATATATAACATACTTAGTCCCATATGCAAAAAATTTTCAAACTACTTCCCTCAAGACAACATTATATGGCAGAGGGGAAGGGCTTCTGCTTCTGAAGACAGGTATATCCAGGCTGGACTATGAAATCCACAACTGGCTTCCTTGTACTCCAACTTAGGAGTTACTCTGATAGATGTCATAGGTCATCGAAAGTGTCAAATTCTAAATTCTTCAAGTATTAGTGAAAGTATATACTACAAATTTATGCATCTTGAGAATGTTAATAATCTGCTTCTGGATTTATTTAGAATTTAGTTAAAAGGAGGGTGCATTTGTTTGGCTTTAGGTAATTCTCTCTTTAAAAATCTAGTTGTAATTTATAGATTCGGTAGTCTAAATGGATAGAAACATTTTGCTTGACATTAGTGAAGGTAAAAGTGTTTATATGTGTTTTAATGTGTTTTTGGGTCATTGCTACGTAACACACAGAAACCACAGAATCCAAAACCATGAAAATAGAATTATATTACTTTAATTTGAAAAGATGAAGTGTACATTTACAAAAATAACAATTCAAATGAAAATACACTTTAACAACAACAAAAAAGACTTACCCATTGACTACAAAACTGGATCACGCCATGGGAAAAACAAATGACAATGAAAGAGAACATAAAGAATAAGGAAATGATGAAAAAGTAATCACAATGGTTAAATAAGGCAACAAAATGTCAAGTTACATATAAACTAAGAAACATAGATCCACTTTTCCCGAATCACCACACTTAACAAAAGTAAATCATGGAATAAAATAAAATTGTACTTCTCAACACAGAACCAAATAAAATAGAAATCAAATGGAAACAATGGGATATTTACTGAAAAGAATAAGGCTTAGTTTTCAAGTATGTCACTACTTGATCTTTGAAAACCAGAAATTTTTGTGTACATAAAGCATTTCATATGCCATATTCTTTAGCCTGGTTTTTAGATGCAAACTCCTGATACCCTAGATTTGTTTAAACAAAGCCAAATATTGCTTTCTGATTTGCTTGTGAAAAGCAGGGTTTATGTAAATATACAACACTTAAGCTGCTAAAAGGTATATCTGAAGCTCAATGGCTACTAAAATTTTAGGCAGTGTTTATAAAAAAGAGGAAACTGACATGAGCAAAGGACAAAGGGCATCCTATTATTATAGGAAAGAAAAGATCAGACACTTCTATTTGCAGAACTTGGTCTTTTTAAATCCAATTCAGGGAATAACTTCTGGGAACTGCATCCTTCTCTGTCAGGTACCCCGAACTGCATTTCTACAGGTGACATTCAATCCACTTACCTCTTGTCCTCCATCCAGGGCACAGAGTTTGGTGCTTTGCTTTTTGGCATCGACTAACACATTAAACATTGTACACACAGAAGCTGGAATGCGCAAATCAGTTGTTTTGCTTGCCTTTTGCAGTTTGAGTTCAAATGCAGTTCTTGTTCTATTCATTAAAACATGAATTCAGAGTAAGAAATTCTGACATATGTCCCACCTGTTTTGTAAAAGTGAAATTGACACTACAAGATGCTAATTTAAAACATGCAAAAAGGCTGTGTGGAAGTATATCTGGTGGGACGAGCTTCTTTTCAGTTGTCTTGTATGGAAGATCAGACCGTGATATTTTACATTAAACATTGCTTTTGCAGCCACTCAGAAAATATCTCTACACAAATGAAGCTGTTCATTACATCTAGTGTTTTAATGGGAAGACTTCATAGCTTCAGAGAACTGCCTGAATTGATTTCCAAGTAGAAAAATTACTGACTTTTCTGAATTAAAGCAGAATAAAGTCTTCATGTGCCAGTCTGGAAAACTCTAAAGTGCAACAGAGGATGTACAATTCTCTGATGTCACTTAGGTTCTCTTTCATATACCCAAATTTGCAGTTCGGGTTTTGGAAGTAAACTGCATCCCAGGCAATTGCAGGCTGGTTTTGCTAAAATAGCCACAGAACTGAGACATCTTAAGCACATGTAACAAACATAACTTTTTCAACATTAAATCATCTAATTCATGGCCTCATCATAGAAGGCCATTAAGCATTTTCTAAAGATAAGATTTTTCCTGCTTTAACGAATTAAGGGTTATTCAGTTGTTCAAGCAAGTATCTGTTATTTCCAGATGCTGTTCCACATTGTTCTTTTATATATCATGAGGGCAACAGAAAAAATGATGCTTCACTAATTAGGATGCAAGGCTGACTTTACAAGAATTGAAAAAATGAAGACACATTTGGAAGCACCAAAGCTGCATAACTTATTTCTGGTCAGGCTGTGAAGAATATAAGTGAATACTTGGAATTCATTTGATGTGGCCAGAAAATTCCAGAAAACATGGTCACTGATCATAATTTGGGTTTATCATGCCATTTCACAGCAACAGACACAGTACATAATGCATAAAGTACTTAACAGAACTTTTCCATATGTCTTAGGAAGGACTGTCTTGGGAATTTAAAGCACAGTATTCCCAGAGAGGTAACAATAAGCACAACAGAAATGATTAATATGGCATGGGTGCTGCTGATGAGGGCAATGGTTAAGAGACCTGTAAAAAGCATCAGGTCAATTTTATCAATTATATAGGTCCCCAGAATTAAGGTCAGTGAAGCTAGTTTCCATTAGATTTGGAATTGTAGTATATATTGAAACCCTTTTATGATGATTATATAACAGGCATTTGATGAAAAGTGTATTTTGGGTGCTGGCATATTAAGCAGCAATTTGAAATGTCTACCTTTTCACACAGGCCTCTATCATATCACTGGCCATTAGTTTAAGTCTTTGCTCTAAGTGGTGGGCAAATTCTTGTTCTGGCCAGTGTAGATCAAAGACAAACATTTGCAGTGCATCGAGTTTCCAAAAAAGGTCTTCTGATGTTGCTGAGCCATTGCTAGAAGAAAGAGGAAAAATGAAGAATGTGATGAACTTCCACTGTTAGCTACTTGATTCATCAATACACTGTTGCCCTTTTCTTATCAAATGCCATCAGTGAAAAATTACCACATAAAATCTCTAATGGTCACTGTTTTCTTTGTTCAAACTTCTAATTCTTCCTTTCCACTTGTTAATAACTAAGGCAAGAAGAATAAATACAGTAGTATGGTTTTATAAGAGGGTAAAGTGGGTAAAGATACTTTGTTAAGGAAAAGAAATCAAACTATGTACATTAGAATAAACACTTTAAATGTTCTCTAATAATCTCTAGGACAAAGATAAAACACAGATATTTATTTCCTCCTAGAATTGAAATAAACCTGCTTTATGCAAGAAAATCCACATGACAGCAAGGCGAGCTTTGTTCTTCTACTCCGGCAAGGTGCTGCTGTCATCACAGCGGCTTCTGTCTGGGTCCAGGTCGGGGTGAACAGGACCCTTCCATTTCTCAATCACAGATCAAGGTGAACCAAGCTCTAGCAGGAGGCAATAGGCCTGGTAGGGCAGCAAACCCTACCTCTGTCTTAAAATGCATGTGTCTTTTCTAACTTTAAACCTTACTAGTACAACAATGATCTATCAGAAATGATTGCTGGGGTATGGGTACTGTTGCTGAGGATGATATACAGCCAGGTTGCTCTGAAGTTGGAGCAAAATCATGTATTTCAGGTTCTTACAACGAACAGAGCTGAGATCTGCCAGGCACCTGCTACTATGGAAAACTGTTCCTCCTCACCATGTATAAAAGTAACTTGTTCGGGCCTCCCTGGTGGCGCAGTGGGTTAAGCAACGCACTATGAAGCAAACCGCAGCCACTGCAACACGAGTTCGATCCCTGCTGCCGGCCAGGGAGGGGACCCACATGGTGTGGCAGACCTCTCCTGCTGTGCCCGCTGCTCCCCTCAGCAGTGTACTTCTGTTGATCTGCCTGTTCTGCTCCCTGCTCTGTCTATGGTGAAACCTCTCACCCCCCACACCTCTGGCCTGTACCCCAGTGCTTGTATGCATAAATAAATAAAATCTTTAAAAAAAAAAAAAGTAACTTGTTCAAGGGCACTGATCACATTTGGGCAAAGAGTGGCACTAGTCTTTCCATTATGCAGTACATTCCCAATAGGGAAACATGTTTTAAAAGTAAAAAATTAGGGCCTCCCTGGTGGCGCAGTGGGTTAAGCAGCGCACTGTGAAGCAAACCACAGCCACTGCAGCATGAGTTCGATCCCTGCTGCCGGCCAGGGCGGGGGGCCCACATGGTGTGGCAGACCTCTCCTGCCTTGCCTGCTGCTCCCCTCAGCAGTGTACTTCTGTTGATCTGCTTGTTCTGCTCCCTGCTCTCTGTGGTGAATCTTCTTACCACCCCCACCTCTGGCCTGTACCCCAGTGCCTGTATGCATAAGTAAATCTTTAAAAAAAAAAGTAAAAAATTACTATGTTAAAACATATTAAACATTTGTAGAACTGAAAAGAAAAAAAAAACCCTGCTGGATGATTCCTATCTCCGCAGCTTTCCAATACTAGTTACCCTGTACTGACCTAAAATTTCTATCTTTAGGTATAAAACTTAAAGCATAAACTTATTTATCACAAAGGGAAGGTGGAAAACTATTATAAAAATTATTTTAAATGGGCACATCATTTAGCTAAATATATCCTGATTAGCTCGCTTAAAACACTATAGTACTTCTACTCTGGCTAACTAAATAGTGGCTTATTTCTGCGTCCACTCCCAGCATCTTCAGTCCATCACCAAATAATGTTGCCTTTCTCCTCCCATTCTGCCAGCAACTCCTTATGCCAAATTGTCCTTTGAGTTTATTTCTCGAGTGATCAGTCACGTAAAGCATGGAACACAATCCAGAGCATTTTACTCACTTAATATCTCCTAACCTTAATACTCAAAGCCCTGAAAGCACGATCAACATCTTGTGGCAACACTGTGAAAAATGCTGGAGAGAATATTATGTGCTTTTATGCCATATGTATAGTAAAAGTAAGAAAAAAAAAACTATGATCCTGAATGTTCCCCAAAATCCATTGTGTTCAACTTGGAAGATTAGAGGACCTATGTTTTAAGAGCAATCGCATACAACTGGCAAAGAAGCAAATCTACTTTTTGCAGTTTTTTACTTTGGAGAAATATAAGTAGGTATTTAAAGTATGGATGTATTTTTTGACAGCATCACAAGACAATAGGACCACCACTAAAGTGAAGTCCTAAATAGTAAAAGTGGAACTCCATCAAAAAAAGGACTTCTCTAATATGGGATAATTAAATCTTTCTAGTGAATATGGTCTGTTATTTGTGTTCCTTGAGGTTATGGTAAGATTTGGAATAATAAATGTACTTAATTGGGAATGTAATTAAAATAAGTGTTTTTTATAGTTAAATAAATGGAAATATTATAAATAGTCTCCTGTGGAACTGGTATATACAATCTGCAATTTATCCCAAATTTTTTCATTCCAAAAATATTTCTAATCAATGACTTACTGTTGAAAATATTACTAACAGGTTAAAGAATTCAAATGTAAATAATGGACACTGAGATAATTTTCTAAAATTGCCAGCAGGATACTTACCTTACCAGCATACATTTTTAGATTAAAAAAAAAAAAAAAGAAAGAAAGAAAAAGCAAACCCAGAATGAAGATTTTGTACATAGGGGGTTATTTTGGAGGAACACCTCTTCAGGTAGGGATGAATCTCCAATCCATGCTTATTTTGATATTACTTATCTTTAATCAATTATGTTGTATATTTAATTCCTTACATATATGAAATGAAATTTTTTTGCTACTTTATGCTTTATAACAAATGTCCAAAAAAATAACTGCAGTGGCATCGAAGTGTTAGGAGTAATTGTAGGCGCCCTGACAAAGCATCTAATGTCAATAATCTTGCAGATAAAGTCAATGGTGACTAACTTGTAAAACATATTTTTTCCCTGTCCAGAATGATGAAAGTATAAGCACTTTATTTATAAAACCACAATATGCCAGGATTCCTGTTTTGAAACTCAGATCATATGTTAAAAAAAGAGGGGAGCCAATAGTGAAATTCAAAGTCCACAATTACCTCAAAGTTATTAAAATAGCAATGACAAAAGAAATTCCTAAATTGGACAAAGTAGCTTCCACAATACTGTTAAAAAGATGAGGAATGAGGCGGTTGAAGAGAAATTATGAATCAGTATAAAGGGGTACTAAAAATCATAAATGTAGAGATTTATTATTCTTCCTAGTAATTTCTGAGCATCTACAGATATTAGTTGATATACTACAATGGTCCAAAGCATTTGCCCATACAAAAAAGTTCACAGGTAACTTAATGTTCTAGTAATTAGTGTGAGTTCAGTGATGTTCAATTTAAAGAAATACTGCCAAATTTTACAAATTATTTTCTTTCTTGGTCTTATCTTCTTTCTTTTCTCATCTGTATGCATAGGGATAGATATGACAATTGGTAGCAGGAAGGGTAGGCAGGAGGCTAGACAAATTCTTAACCTGAATAGTGTCTGGAAGCAGAATTAGTAAAGAGTGAGGGCTGTACAGTTAACCAAACCTAGGTTCAAAGAGTGCCTCTGTGACTTACTTATTGTGAGAAATTAGGCAAATTTTATTTCTAAGTTCTCAGATATAACTGCCAATAAATGATAGATATTTTTCCTTTTTCCTATAATATTTCTAGCTAACTTAATGAGATATTGGGCAATACGTGGACAGTTACTGACTTTATTTGACTGCTGTGTGGCTGATACTTTTTAAAAATATACAGTTAAGAATGATGATGATAATAATATTTAGAGTTGGAATAGTTACCATTTCTTGAGAGCCAAGAATGTTCTGTGCACTTTTGTTATGTTTAAAAAAATTCATGAAGGGCCTCCCCTGGTGGCGCAGTGGGTTAAGCAACGCACTACGAAGCAGATCGCAGCCACTGCAGCACGAGTTCGATCCCTGCTGCCGGCCAGGGCGGGG
>JAGFMF010011386.1:2403430-2530578 GCA_019455555.1 Galemys pyrenaicus
CCCCGCTCTCTGTGGTGAATCCTCTCACCCCCCTACACCTCTGGCCTGTACCCCAGTGCTTGTATGCATAAATAAATAAATCTTTAAAAAAAAAATTCATGAAAATATCCTTCAGTCAGGTATCATAAATTTTCTAGCAGTAAGAAACGGTGACTAAGAAAGACCTAGTCATCACTAAGATAGGATCTTAATTCAGGATCCATCAATTTCAAAGCTGTGTCCTCACTTCAGTGAGTCAGCACCACTGAATCTGCAAAAGGTGGGTTCATCACAAAGTGGAGTTAGCAGACTTGGTTTTTAATGATATAAAGATTGCTTAAAAATAAGAAGGAACATCACTGACACCTGAAAGGACAAAGACCTTGGTGGTGCTGGGAAATAAAGGATAATACCTTTTCTGCAATTTGCAATATTGTTTTGTTGAAAGGTGAAACAAAGATAAAAATATATTCTTGAAACTGTGCTTACAATGGTTTGTGATGTGGGCAAGATAAATCATGTGAGCAGCAGCAAAGCTGGAATCACCCAAGGAGGCTAGCTATACCGTTTCTCACACTGCTTGTCTGAATAATGAGATCCTTGGGCTTGAGTCTATAAACTAGGCCCTAAAAAGACCTCTGTTGCATGGATTACACATGAGGTACATCAAACCAGTGCTTTTTTTATATATCATTTACATCATTTATCATCAATTCGCTAAGCTTAGCTTAATAGCTTAAAAATAGTCAAATAAGGAAACCCAAAACAAAGTGTTCCTCAACCAACGACGAGGAATGCCATGCAATCTAAACACGTCTGCACAGAACACAGCCCAGGCCATGCACTAGCTAACACACCACTAGGAAATAAGTGAGGAATACACACGTGGACTCATATAAAGAAGCCATCCACGAAGGAGCGGAAAAGTTAGGAATCTGTGGAAGATTAAGAGGCAGACTTGGAACTTTTGGAAGAGCTACATTGGGAAGACTGTTGGCGATATTCCTGTAAAGAAACAAACAACGTGGGAAGGGGCCACCATGAGCAATAACTACAGATGGCCATGGGGAAAGTCATAAGGTCAGGATGGAGAGGCAGATGCTCACTGGACACGAGGCAGGATACCTACTTGACAGGTTGCCATGTCTCTTGCTCAAAACCTCTGTGAATTGACTGGGCGATGGAGGATTCCATGAGATCCACGTAGCGGACAACCAAGGGCACAAAGATTTCTTGCAAATGTTTGTGAAACTTTCCATTACATAAAAGTGCTGAAATAATCAAGCAGAAACAGTGTTTGTCAGAGGGATATTAGTATTTGGAATATAGGGTGAAAACAATTTTCCTGAAAGATTGTGATCCAGAGGGATTGACAAAGTGCAGATAATGGATCTTGCGTCCCACTCTCAATTTTGAATATTGAGAAAACTGATCGAGAAGTAGAAATGACCTTCAATATACAGCTGTCAAAACCACACTAGATTATCTGACTATAAAATGTTCTAGGCAGGTGGTATGAAAATTCAGATTTCCTATACTTCTTAAATCTATCAGAAATGTTGACTGAAAGTTTGCTCATATTTCAGCAGAATTCATTTTCATTTAAAAAAATCAAATTTTAGGAAACAGACAATTAGTGGTATTATTTCTTAGATAATTAGATTCAGTAAAGGGGAGGGAGAATGAGGGACAGAGAGAAAGAGGAGAAATGAAGAGAAAATAAACTCAAGGGGAAAGAAAGGAGAGAAAATTCCATTTTGGAAGGCAAGACTACTCCAGTACACACTACACTGCACTTGAGTATGTAAATGTATGCTCCTTTTCTCAGTTGCCCACATATGCCAGTTTGCATTCTACTCCTATCAGACGCATTCAAAAGAACCTCTTAATATGTAGCCCCAGGCATCAGAATGAATGGTTCAATCTTCTCCATATGGCATAAGAAGGATAGGTTATGATTTGGGGTTGCCACCTGTCCAAATAATGCCTTTGCAAGGCACCCGTTGAACAGCTCACTGGAAGAAGCAGTTGAGAAATACTGCTGCATCCAAGAATGCTTCAAACATGTACCAAAGGTGTGGAAGTAGAAAGGACTGTTCAGGAGTCTCAAAGAATGTCAGTGGTAAGGAGAGGGCCAGTATCTACTTTGTTGATAAAAATAGTATTTTACCCCCAAAGAGTCCACGTTTCCAAATATCACCTTGTCAGAAAATAATGAAGTGACAATGACATCATACCCACAGGTACAATTAGAAATGGTAAAAGGAAAGCAAAGGCCTAAGTAAAAGGTAAACTTGGTGCAGATGTGCCCAATTATTTTAAGCATACTGATAATTAATAAATTAGTGTTGATTATTTATATACCAAAAAGAGCCTTACATTAGAAAAGTACTTGTCATAGATTTTAATAGTAAGATTTCAACAAAGAATTTAAACTATGATCCAATTAATAACCATCACTGAAGTATTAGTCACTGGTAAATGAACAATAAGCAGATAAAAGAGTTCATGTAGTGCTTTTAGGGTAAAAATATGCTGCTGACTCCTGAGCCCATATAACCCAATTTCGTATTGCACTGCTCCTTCCAATTAGTCAGTGCTGGTGGATTTCTAGAATTACTTCTCCCCTAAAATTCTAATTAGGCATTTTAGGAGGAAATGAGTATTTCATGACTGGCAAAACAAACATCAGCCACAATAAAACAACAAACAGGCAATGCCCTAAAAGAGTTATTTGAAGAACTACAAATTGTACCAATTCTGTACTATTTAAGCACAGGGGACTAAAATATAAAATTGAAAGGTCACTACCCATGTTGGTAAATACATATAATGAGGATCCCCATCATAAGATATACAAATAGGAACTTCAAGAGAAAAATCAGATTAGCTTAGAACAGCACAATGTAAAAGAAACACACAAATACACACATACCTCCTGAGATCTAAGAATAGCATCTCTATAAAAATCTGGCCTATGACGTAGGCACTTAATAAATATTAGATAAATCATAGCAATAAAATAATAAAAATAAACAAAAATAAAAATATTCAACCAAGTCAATAAAAATCTACCTCCTAAATGAAACTATGAAAGATTGCTACTGACATTTCAGTAGAATTGGCAACTCACTGGCTTTTCTCTTTTTAATAAAAAATGTGAGAAGTAATTTATATATTTGGTAATATTTACTTTATACCATATCCAACTCTTCCTTTCTATCATCAGTCATCTACCCATTAAAAGGAAGTAACGAGTGAGAATGTTGATGTTATGTTTTTTACTTTCTAGTCAATAAATTCAGTCCAAGAAAGCCAAGTTTAAATTGCTCTTAAACATGTCTTAATATGTTACATAGTAATTACATCTCAATTAAAAATGTTATAGTATAGTACACATAATTGAGCTATATTACTACATTTTATCACTTTGTAGTTAGTGATGCATTATGTTTTCCACTAGATTAAATATTTATTAAGCAGGAATTGTTTTTAATCTCTGCATTCACAAGGTCACTGGGATTTGTAAATTGTAGACCTCCAGAACCTCTTTTTTGTAGTAATAATTCAGAAAAAATTCAAAATAAACAGTAACGAAGGCTAGGGAAAAGATACATATGACTTGTAGGCTAGAAGTTCTCACACTGTCTTTTATGAGATTAATATTAAAGCCAAATAAGAAAAGTCTGCTTTTACTCTTCACACACTCTGCATCGTGGGCCCTGATACCTGCTCCCCATACTGAGACAAATGAGCCAGGGCTGTTGTAGGATTACATCCTCAGGTGTGGAGTTCTCATGCTCAAGGTCTTCAGGAGTTACAGATATTTCTGCAACTCTTCTGTGAGGATCACACACATATTGTAGAGCAGGTCATTTTCTTTCAAGGCACTAAATCCTAAAAAAATATACCCCATGGATTAAAATGTCCACATGTAGGAAGGGAACCAGAGCAGCACTGTGGCATTCAATTGGGAAAAAAAAAAAAAGGCTGGTGACTCTTTGCTTTTATATTCCTTTTATTATCATGATTGGTCAAACAAATTCTGACATAAAATTTTGAATTCCATCTACCGCAGATTGGAATCGAGTGCATTTTTACCGTCATCTTATCTGCACGAGTGCTTATCTATTCAACTAAGCTGGCACACAGTCCAGCAATAACCTAGAAGTGCTAGCCTTTCTGCATTGTTCCTGGGGTATGTATGTACAAACAGATCTCTAAACATCTACTCGTGTATTTCAGATGCACAGCTCATTTAAGCGCTTGAGGTAGAATAACACGCGGGTGTCAACCCCTCCATATTTCAAAGCTTCGAGATTAACCTAATATACAATATGGTGACCTAACAGTTCTTCATTTAAAAGAAATCTGAAAAATCATCTCTGATACAGCCTAAGTGTGAGAATAACCCAGCGGGATTTCCACCTCTTCATTTCTTAATGAGTTTTTTGATAATGAGAGGTGACTTTGCCAGTCACTCTGGGCTCTATTATGGCTAATTTGACTCCACTTCACTCTCCTTGTTAATTATTAACACTAGCCTTTTTATCCTCATGAGACCACATTCCAATTTTTCCTTTTTCGATTTTTATGAGCCTATCTTTATGAAGGTGAAAGTCTTGAAGAATAGGTTTTCACTTAGTGTAGAGCCCGAACATTTATTATTCGTTTAGGTAGAGATGTGTGACATTGATCATATAAGCACCGGTGTTCTTCAGGATGGCTTTAATGTGCTAGCAATGTGAAAAGGCTGTTAATTAAAGAAGAAGCACCGTGGTATTTTTCACTTGGGAATCAGTTCCCAGTAGAATGGTCATTTGCCACTTGCTAGCATATCCACAGTTTAAAAGGTGACTAGCTACAAGGGCTTGCCTTTCACTAATGTTGGAAGAAAGGATTTCTGCCATTGAAGATACCTTTATTTCTCAGAAGCGGGCAGTTTACTTACCTTTCATCGACAGGGCAATTGTGAGAACAGCATGCAAGGGTAGAATCTATTTGTACTGTCATTCAGTATCATTTAACGATCATGATCATGCTAATTGCTTCGTTCTGACAATATCTATCCCCGCTCAATTTCAGTGCATCTCTTTTTCCAAGTTGTGCCCTGAGATGCCACTTACAGTGACAGCTGGCCTAAGAGTCTTTGAAGTTGGAGGAGTGGATCTGGGTGGACGGAGGGAAAAGGAGGGACAAGAGGGGACAGTCTTTTTGGCCAGAAATGAAAGGAGTCTGGGTTTGTTTTCATCAGCAGCCCTGCTCTGGGAATCAGCGGATGAATCTGTGAGGGGGGTGGGAGATTGGGGACAGTTGCTAAAATTGTGGTGCAGCTGGTATTCCTCCCCTGAGGAAAGTACATTTCATCTCCAAGGGTTCTCCAGGCGAAAACTCTTCCTAATCATGCCCAACTTTAAGGAAAGACACACACCCCAGACATATTTTTTTCTTCTCCTTAAAACAGATACTGAGTTTGCTGTCTTGAATCCTCTTTTTTCAGTAATTCAGTATTCTTGTCACATACCTTTCACATACATGAGAAAACAGTATATACCATTTTCTGGTTCCTTCTATACTTTTCAACCAACTCCTCTACCCCCACAACTCAAGGTCTTTATAATAATTTTCTGAGGTAAAAATGAAAGCTCTAGGAATCTCTTGTCTTCCTTAAAAAGATTATATTGTTTTATAAATGCTCCCAGAATCTGCTTTGACTACTGTAGGCTGAGACTAAACTGTAGCCCAAGGGATCAGTCACTAATTCATCTCTGTCCCTGATTCTTGTCAACAAGTCAAAACCCAGTCCATCACCTCTTAACATTTAGTTTCCTCAGTTGGAAAATGAAAGTTGTGTCTCAGATCCCTTCCACTCTCCAAAAGATACACCTCTATTTTTAAAATTCAAAGCATAGTATTTTTTTAAAGATTTATTTATGCATCCAAGAACTGGGGTTTAGCCAGAGGTAGAGGAGGTGAGAGGATTCACCAGAGACAGTGGGGAGTAGAACAGGCAGATCTACTGAAATACACTGCTGAGGGGAGCAGTGGGCGAGGCAGAAGAGATCTGCTGCACCATGTGGGTCAGCTCTCTGGCTGGGGATCAAACTCTGTGGCAATGGCTGGCAATAGCTTGATAGTGCTGACTTTAACCCCTGCACCACTGAGGGGGGCCCACATAAATATTTTAATAAAGGAAACATGGCAAACAACCAGTGGGAATTATATATTTCAAAAGAAAAACAACTCAGCTACAGAAGTTTTCAAGGTACATACAAAGTATATAATCTAACTGATATCTCCACTAGTTGGAAACATAAATTTTATTTTGGAAAGGCAAACATAAGTATGTGACATTATGAGTAATAAATCACAAATATTGAAAATTGACATATAATTAGTGATATACCATATGTGGGAATAACAGTAAACACTGTTATTCAGCAAATTATCTCCTAAGATTAAACATTTTAGAACAATCTGTTCCTATTTATTCTGGCTAAAGTTATAATTAGATTTTTGAATAAAATGCTAATTGGGTCAATATAGTACAAACTGTTATGACATGGCAGTGAGGTAAGGATCTTTCTTTCAAGAGGGACTAAGTGAAGAGAAGGTTTATGTTTCTCCAGAAGCTTTCCAAAAGGCTAACTTGGGGGCAGCAATAGGTCAGCATCAAACATTTGAATTAAATTTGCTAACCACCATTTTACTATATCAGGAAATTAGCAAATAACCATTAAAATATCCTTCACTATTATCAGGGTGATAGTAATAACATAAGATGTTTGTTTCAGCAACTACTAAGATAACACTCAGTGTTCTTGGCTTGTCTTTAGATAGTAACTTGTGAGTTTGGGATGAAAATCACTGCGTTCTATTTCAATTCCCTAGGTCACACCACACTCCCAATTCCAAAAGGAAATCATGGCACTGGGGAACTTTTCTATTTACCTCACTACATGGAGGAGCTGTTTTTCTCTGAAATAATTGATGTTTTCTAAGATCTGCTAATCACTGCAAAATCAAAGCCAAGATCTTGACTTACCCCCTCAAATTGACAGCACACACAAGAGATCTGGAATAAATGTTTTGATGTTCATGTTTTGTTTGAATAATATATAACAAAATTACATGAAACTATATTACATGCATTTAATAGCAGTCAATTTAATAGCAGTCAACAGAAATGGTTGAAAACTGACGAGGAATATGAAACTTTTGCATCAGATATTTATAGGTTTGGCTAAATGTTAAATTTTTGCTATTTCACTTTAGTGTTCTTTTTTTATTTAAGGTTAATAAATTTACACTCACAATAGGTGTGCTCTTAAAAACAAGTACTAAAGGATGTTGATAAGTTTTATGCAGAAATTTTATAAGAATTCACACGAGAGGCCTCCCGGGTGCTGCAGAGATTAAAGTCTCAGTCAAGAGGAAAAGATCTTCCCTGACCAAGGAGCTGACCCACATAGCTCAGCAGACCTCTCCTGCCTCGTCCACTGCTCCCCTCAGCAGTGTGTTTCAGTTGATCTGCCTGTTCTGCTCCCCACTCTGTCTATGGTGAATCCTCTCACCTCCCCATCTCTCTGGCCTATATCCCAGTTCTATGCAGAAAATAAAAATAAAAATAAACCTTAAAAAAAGAAATACATATGATTTGTTTTTTTAATAAGCTAATTATAATATGCTGAATAAGTTAAATGGTTCATCATCTTCACTAACTGCTTTACTGTGAACATTAATAAACACCTAATCTTTGAATAAAATTCTAAATATAAATAGTGTCAACTCGAACTTTCATGGAAATGGAGAAAGCAATGTTAGATATATATTCCTACTCTTATTTATTCTCATTTAGGGACTTAATGCCTAATACATGTTTTTTATTTTTGGCAAAAGGTTTATTGTCTTAATATTAAATCTGACTTGAAATTTCTTAGCAGAAAATGAATGACTTCAAGAAATTGGAAAAGGAAGGAAGCCATTCAATGTCTGCTAGCTTGCAGGTGGGAACCAAATTGGAATTTACAATCTGGCTGAGGACCATCTGCAGAATGAATGGTCACATATCTATGCTGAATGTGGCTATATCAATCTCTGAGAGCAGACATTGTAGATGAATCTGAAGTAGGAATTTTAGTTTAGTTCTTTGTCTTTTTAATTGAATATTTTGGAAATAAAATTGGATAGAAGAATAAATAAGATGACTGAGTCAACATTGAAATTTTAACAGAACAATGCAATATTTATTTAGCACCTATTATACATGACCTATTATCTTATTTAATCCTCACTGCCAATAGCATTATAGAACTATTATTTCCCATCTCTTACAGTGAAAAGCCTGAAGCATATTATAGACATGAAGCTACTATCCAATGTCAAGTCGCAGGTGGCAGAGAAAGACAGGGACCTGTTGGTATCCAAGCTATTAAAAATGACTACAACTGATGGTTCTCTTACTACTAGAAAGGTTCTTAACGTGGAGTCCTAAATTTGATGTCCATGGGGAGTCCAAAACTACATACAATGTCATATTTATGTAGAATTCCTGTCTCCCCTCTCCTCAAATGAAACAGGTATAGTTTTATCAGAGACTTAAAGGGATGGACAACAAAAGAATGGTGGGACAGAATGGATTAAAGTGTTGAAGCAAACCCACAGAGTAATATTTTAGAATACCAAGATATTGTAAAAACACGGACTTATGTTTAAACCAGAAATACATAGTAGTGGTTTTCTGAAAATATAACGGAAAAAACAAAACAAAACAAAACAAAACAAAAACCGCAAAAAACAGAAAAAAGAAAAACATTTAAAAACACAGCATGTTTAGCTGTATCAGCAGAGTGACTAAGCTCCATGGAGGGTTAGGGTAGCTGTAGGGAGAGAGAGAGAACAGAAGAAAGCACTTCCCACTGGGGCTGGGTCACTCAGACCTGTTTCCAGCATAGTGTTCTCAGGACCACACCCCAGAGCAATACTGAAAAGAGGAGTGAGGTCTACTCACAAGGTGATAAGAAAAGTAATGGGCATGAAAACTCATCATGTAAGGAAGAACAGAATGACCTGGGAATAATGGAGAAGAAAACACACCACAGTAGAAGGTTGTCCCACAGATCAGTTAGAACAAGTCAGAACATGTTCGGGTTCTAGTTCTAGGAAGAGCTCAACGGTCTGTAATGGGAAGAATTTTTAGACTAGATAGTGACTCTATGATGATCGCAAGTGGTGAAGCTAAGGCTGTCAGAAGTAGCCACACTCTACTTGAAGGGGCATTTTAAAAAGAATAAGAAAGGTTCAGGAGTCTGTCTAGTAAGAAATACCCCAAGGAAAACCTGATGAAAAAGTAGGTTTGTATTGGTTGCAAGATCACTATAAGAATCTTTGGAAAAGTTACTGCATTGGGAACAAAGTCACAACAGAAAAACTTTATGTTCTTTTAAATTTCCTGACACAAGCCATATTACATTGCAGCACCACATTATGATCTGTAGCACTGAGTGCCTCTTAGGCAAACAATATTATTGTAATATATATTAGTAGAAGCCTGAGCATGGGATCATTTCTAGAATAATCATGCATTTCTTAGGTGTCTTCCAGAGATGTAAGTATTCTCAAGTACTTACAAATGTGAACCCTTAGTGACTTTGTTTCTCTAGGTAATATGAGAAGGGTACCTATGTTATCATTCCTCAATAAAGGCAGGGGGTGGAAATGAAAGGAGATTCAGAGGCCAGTGGAGCAAGAGGTTCTGTTGCTCTCCTCCAGGTGCTGCTGGCCTGAGATGCTCAGGGAAGTGGAGCAAATGTTAATGTGACCTGTGCTGGTTCTTGTTCAGAGCATGTGAAGTTCTATAAAAACACAGTCACACACAAACACACACACACAACAGTCTCCCCTCCCAAGGCATATAACTGAAGAAAATGCAAATACTCACTGTCAGTTCTGAGGAAATTATTAAGCAGTTGGAAGAGAGGAAAACTATCCCAGGAGTCTTGTGGTTGAGCCTCCAGTGCAGTATCCATATCTACTGTGAATAAAGCCCAAAATTTCTCTGCATGTTCCGCCAATAAATCGGGCCACCAGGCAAATGCCTGTGAAAGGATAAAGAAATAATATTAAAACAGATTCATGTTAAAAACATACACAAATACTTTACCACTTAAAAACATGTATTAGGTTGGAGTAGCATGATGTAAAATGTGCTATCGATATTTTAATATTTCTATCCATGGAAAAAAACCACAGAAATACATAAACCAAACATTCAAAGTAGTTGTTTAAATTACGAAATGTAAGAAAATTTTTATAGTTTTCCAATTTTCTGAATTAAATCCATACTGTAAAGCAATATCATTTTATATCTTAGCTTTTCAAACTTCATATTTTAATCAAAATAGCCAAAGTTGCTTAATAATTAAATGTTTATCAAAAAGTTACTTTTCACATTGTCAAAACAGTACTTTTTATTTATAGTACTTTTGTTATGAATCTGAGGTCTAAAACACACTTTCACAGAGAGAGATTTCCTGACCCTTCAGTATAAATTAGGTCCTTTTAGTTTCTCTGCACCCAGTACTTCCATTTAACAGATTCTAGCATTGCCTGTATGACTATGTAGGTGATTATCTTAATATCTGTCTTTCAAATTAGACTGCAAACCTAATGAAACAAGTATGTGCACCATCAGTTTATTGCTTTAAGTGCAATGAGGAATTTTCTAATGCCTTTTAGAGAAAGGCAATAATTACTTTAACTCTGCTGTTTATATGGGTGAAAATATTTTCTTTAGAAAGTTCTTGGAAATAACGTGTCCTGTAATGGACCACATTACCAAGCCTACCTGTCAAGGGAATCCAGCAGCAGGCTCACCAGCACACAGACTTAGTAGAGGCCCAAGTGCCTGTGATTCCTGCGAGCCATCCCGCCTAGTAACCCTAACACTTGGTCATCCTGGATACCCCAAGCAGCCCACTTGGAATTCCTGACTGGGCTGATTAAGAGGGGTTATCCCTGGAGGAAGCCAGTCTGCAAAGACTAGACGAGGTAACTGGTTCTACAAATAGGCAGATATTAACACATGGCTTCAAGAATCATAGAGACAAAGGCACATGACACCAACAAAGGGTCAAAATAAGTTTCTAGCAATCCACCCCAATGAAATGGAGATCTGAAAACTGCCTTAAAAAGAAACTGGCTTAAAGAAGCTCAATGAACAAGAGAACACAGATCAAAAAAACTACATGAAATCATGAAAAGAATACATGAAAAAATGAAAAGTTCAACAACGAGACAGAAGCTATAGAAAGGAATCAAACAAATATTCTGGAGCCGAAGAACATAATGACTGAAAATTCAATGGAGAGCATCGAAAGCAAATCTGATCAAGCAGAAGAATTAATGAATTAGAAGAACAGTAATTTGAAGTTAGCCAGCCAAAGGAATTAAAATGAAAATATGTTAAGAAAGTCTATAGGACTTATGGGACATCCTCAAACAAACCAATGATAGGCGTTATCAGAAGACTAAAAAGACAAAGGGACAGAAAATGTATTTCCCTGACCCCAATGCTAAATTCCACGTAGTGGGATTTATTACTCTTTCAATATGTTATTGAAATTAATGGTCTAACATTTTTGTATTTGTGATCGTCAGGGTTTTGACCTGTATTTGTCTTTTCTTATAGAGTTTGGGCTTTGATATCAAGATGATGCTTCCAAATGATTCTGGAAGTTTTCCCTCTTCTATTTTTTGCAAGAATTTAAGAAGGATTATTTCTGGCTTTTCTTGTTTAGAGGTTTTTGATTACTAATACAAATTCCTCATTTGTTTTTGGTCTGTTCAGGTTTTGTTTCCTCCTCATTCGGTCTTGATAGGTGGCTTGTTTCTAGGAATTTACCCATCATTAAGATGTCCATGCTATTCTGAACAATCTACAGAGTCAATGTGATTTCTATCAAATCTCGAGTGGTGGCTTTCACAGAAATAGAAAAAACAGTCCTAAAGTTCATATGGAGCTGCAGAAGTCCCCTAAGAGAGAAGCAATCTTGAGATAGAACAAAGGTGGAGGGATCGCATTTCTTGGTTTCAAAATATATTACAAAGCAACGATAATTTAAAAAAATAGTACTGGCATAAAAACAGACACATAGACCAATGAAACAGAATAGAAAAACCAGAAGTAAAATAAAGACCAGAAATAAAAATAAATAAATATATGGTAAACGTATCTTTGACAAGGGTGGCAGAAATATTTAATAAGCAGTACTGGGAAAAACTAAATAACCACATGCAAAGTAATGACTTCATTATTTGACGTTTTGAACCATAATCTTATACCAGACACAGAGACCACCTCAAGATGGATTAAAGGCTTACATAAGATATGAACAATTAAACATAAAGGAAAAAGCTTTTTAATATTGGCCTTGGCAGTGACTTCTTGGATATGTTTCCAAAAGCACAGACAACAAAACCAAAAACAGTTTAAATAGGACTATATTCACCTCAGAGGCTTTTGTACAGCAAAGAAAACTATGACCCAAATGAAAAGGCAACTTACAGAGTGGGAGAAAATATTTGCAAAAAATGTACATGATAAAGGTGCAGTATCCAAAATTATAAGGAACTCCTATGACTCAACAGCAAAAACAAATGAGAAAACCTCATTGAAAAATGGGTAAAAGACACCAAATACACATTTCGCTAAAAAGACAAGTGGCCAACAGGTATATGAAAAGGTCCTCAACATTACCAATATTATTTGATTTTTCAAATACAAATCAAAACTACAGTGAGTTATTACTTCATGCCTGTCAACACAATTACTACTAAAAAAAAGATAAGTTTTGTTGAGAAGGTAGGGAAGAGAACATACTGTGTGCACTGTTAGTAGGAATGTAAATTGGCACAGCCACTATGGAAAACAGTATGGAGGTTCCTCAAAAAATTAAAAGCAGAAGTACCATGTGATCCAGAGGTCCTACTCTGGGTATTTATCTAAAGGAACTGAAATCAGAATCTCAAAGAGACTTATTGCCATGTTCACTGTAGCATTATTCAAAAGAGCTAAGACACAGGAACAAACTGTCTATTGACAGATGACGTGGATATAGAAAATATGGTGTTTATATATGATGGAATATATACTTCAGGCTCAAAAGCGAAGGAAATAATTCAACAGCATGGTCAAGCCTGGGGGATGTTAAGTGAAATGAGTCAGATACAGAGGATGGCTGGGGGAGTGTGAAACAAGGAAATATTTTTCAAAGGGATAAGATGGACCCCAAGAAATCTACTGTACAGCATATAGGCTATAGTTACTACTGCTATATCGTGTACTCCAACTTTTGCTTTGAGTGTATGTATTGTTAAGTGCTCTTATTACACTCGTACTTACACAAAATAAGGTAGACATATCTGGAAATAAAGTCTCAGATTTGTTTTAACATGCATTTCTCTAACTGTGAATGAGTTTGAACTTTTTTTAATATCTTTAAGGACTCTACACTGCTTCTAATGAAATGTTCTTCATGTCTCTCCTCCTTTTATAATTTGAGCTTTTTAACCCAATAACTACAAAATGTCCACATTTCCGTGACACAGGTATCTTTATTATTCCTCCAAGAGAAATTAATCATTGAACAAAGGAGTCGTCAAATTCTAGTCAGTGAAGTTAGTATTTATTTTCATGAAATTCAAAGAGCCTATGAGATTTATGGTTACAAAAGTTGATTTAATTTCCTCATGTAAAAATTAGATGCAAACCAGGAAAAAGTTTTAAAATATTGAAATGCTGAGTATTTTCTTAAAAACTTACAAGAATAATCCTCACTATAGTAATAAAAATAAGTTGCAACTTATTAGCAGATGATAAATAGAAGAAGGCATCAACCACATAAGATGGGTATGAGAAAAATGGAGATTTGGCAATTAGGGAAATTTTGGTCCCTGGCTTTGTGCTTATAACTTCAGCTATGCTATTATGGTTAGATAAATGTGAAAAGTTGTTGGAAGTGGTATGCTCTATGTAAATATGATCCAAATACATTACCCCTCTTTTAAAAATGTTTAAGCCTTTATTATTTCTTCAGAGAAGAACTGGGGTGTAAGCCAGAGGTGTGGGAGTCAGAGGATTCACCAGAGACTGACTGTGGAGCAGAACAGGCAGATCTACTGAAATGCACTGCTGAGGGGAGCAGTGGGTGAGACAGGAGAGGTCTGCTGCACCATGTGGGACACCTCCCTTGATGGGCATCTAATTCAGGTCATGACAGTGATAGCACTAAGACTTAACCGCCTATGCCACCAGGGAGGCCCCTGAATACTTTTTGTCTAAATATTTTCTAGAATGAGTATATGACATAATACAAAAGTGAAAATTAGGCTGCATACATAGTTTCATTGCATATGTCTTGCTCCTCCCTTTTGGAGGCGGAGAGGCAACACAAAGAAGAATATGAGATTCCTCACTCTGAATAGAGACGCTCTAGAAAACCACAATACTGCAAAGAGAGGCATTTTTAAAGTCTCACTGTCAGGTTGCCACCAATACCTTTTTTTTAAAAAAAGTTAAAACTCAGAAAATAAGCCATGTTAGGTTCAGATTGTCTAAAGACAGAAAAGTTTCCAAAGCTCTTTTTAAAGTTAACTTGGAGGACAGAGTAATGGTGGAAGATGAAACAAAATGGAACATACATTTTCTTTTAAAAAAAGTAGCTCAGGTGACAGAATTTTGCCACCAACTCGAAGTTTTCATTATGTTTTATGGAAATACATATTTTTGTCTCAAACTATATCCCTTACATGTTATTCTTGCTGTATGCAAGCCAATCTGTGAGAGTACTACTGTCTTGATGGAGAATAAAAAGAATTATGAGCAATGACTGTGTCTGAAAATAAAAAATGAGGGTCTCCGTCTGTTACCTTGAGATCAAGGGTCAATTTACACCTGTCCACTCTTCTTTTTCGTCATTTCATTGGGTGTCATCATTCTCACTCTGAGTTGGTAGCAAGAAGAGAGGCTATATAATTTCCCCTCTAAAGTGCAACTTGATGGGAATGGCTGAGACTCCACTAGGAGACCCTTCTCAGAAATGCACCCAACTGTACGTGGATCTTAGGGGTGAGACTCTGGGCTCATGGGCACATCTGCTCCTGGGTGGATTTCCATGTCTCCATTCTCAGTATTTTCTTTAATTTTTCCTATGGTTCTTGTGAAAGTTCAATGAATATGATAAACCGTACTGTACAGAAAACAAAACAAAATGAATCCAAAACTAAAAAACCTGACCATGTGTTAAACTCACAAGATTTGATATGGTGAGTTTAAATGTTTTAAAAATAATAATGTCCCACATGAGTTGAATGGCTTCTCTATACCAAGTATTGTTTTAAAGGACTTTTATACATTATCTTATAACGTTCTGAACAACTCTTTCAGAATAGTATAATTATTATTAGTTTTGCGTGTCAGCAAACTTGGAGATATTAACAAACTTGCATAAAGTCACATCGTTTTTGTAGATAACAGGGCAAAGACTTGAAACCAGGTTATCCAAGGTCTAGACCCCTGGCTGTATACACGAAGTCTCCGCTTAGCAAACTATTCATGGTACACAGCTATTCAGCTACCTTGCTTCTCTTTCTTTCTATGTCATGTTTTGCAGATCAGTCCACTGTTTTGTTTTTCTCTGATTTTTTTCTTGCTAGTAAACCTCTTAGATTCTGATTTTCTCTCTTTTCTTATCTCATTGATATCTGAGGCTTTTGATTACTTTTACCCTCAAAATAGAGTTAAAATTTATATTTTACAGCAACAACAAAAAAGGATGGCTACCTGAGTGGGCAAAGACAGTGAAGCTAATTTTGGAATTATTATGTATTTAATTTCTTCCCCCAAGGAAAGGTCCGTTTGCAGTCCTGTATTTTGCCCCCCGCCCCAACATATACATACGGACATAGCATGACAAGGTTGAGGAACCACATTATAGAAACACTTAAAATTATTTTGAGGATCCAGTAGAATGGACTAGAACCTTCAGGTGTAAGCTAAACTACTGTCAAGCTAATCATAAGTCTCTACAACTCTTTTCAGCTATCAAAATCTCTCCCTAATTGAGCCCATGCTGAGTACACAAAAAAAAACCATTGAGATTAAATACTTCAAAAAATGTCAGGGTAAAGTTTAACTCTTATTATTACATTTTTAAGTATATATGTTTATATTGGAGAATCACTGCCGCACATGCAATGCTGCCTTATAACTCAGCCAGCTGAAAGCTACTCGCTGGTCTTGTCTTCCCAAATGTGGGATATTTGTTGGACTGGAAGCTAATCTAACCATAAGCCCTAAACCCATTCTTAAAACCCACTATCATTACCCAGACTTATAATCATTCAAAATTCTTAAGATGACTGTAATTCAGTTAGTGGGAGATAGTAAATAGATCTGGATCATGTATGATGTTTTAAAAACCATACTTTTAGATGCTTTTGAGATGTGTATGTGAGTGAAGAGGAATTAAGCCATAACGAAAAACACACAGGAAAAATATTAAATATTCTTTCTCTTTATACTAGAACCCACTCAGAACATGATCTGCTTCAGAGATTGATGTTCCTGTGAGTGAGCCTATGCACAAATATGTGTACACACTGAACTCCTTTTCCTGCCATAGCTCCTGGCTGGAGCAGTCTAGGACTCTGCCAGCTGAAGGGCAGGAAGAATTAGCCTTGGGGCATGAACTGAGAGCCCCAGATGCTGCAAATAACCCAATGTCCTTCTTGCCTACAGTGTCCCTGAAAGGGAGGGCAGTATGATGTTTAGAATACTGTGGGCCCTTAAATCAAGAGTGTTATAAGTAAATAAGTAACAGCTTGAACTATGCTAGTACTGATCATGCTTCCTAGTATTCTCAGCACTCCAGCCACAGTCCTGGGATATGCCAGAGAGCAAGGAAAGGAAGACAATGAAAGAATGGATAGGGAATCCCCAAGCTGGTGTCCTAACCTTCCCCTCTGCATTTATACTCCTGCTATGAAGTCGTGTGTCCAACCAGACAGCAGAGTCAGGGTAGGACAATCATTTTGGACATTCTGTTTAAACCAAGAAACAACAATGTGGTTCATAGCAAAACTCCCGGATCACACATCTGGCCTGAGTCTTCACGTAGTCAAGAGCCAGCTGTGCTCCTCTGGCAAGTGGCTCAATTTTTCTGGTTCTCAATTTCTTGTCAGTGAAATGGTGTGTGAGGGGGTGTACAGGTGACAGCCCATCGCACTTGAGAGTGCCTGGAGCTGTCAAAGTCAGTGGCCTTCGGATGGACAGTTGTCACATCAGTTTGCTTCTATCTCTGGAAAGACACAGTCTAATCATTGGAACGTAGACACAACCTTAAAGATTTTCTGGAAAGGAGCTTACACTATATTTCGAAAGAGAAAACACAGAAATTCAAAAGAAAAGCCTAAGAGGAGAGGTTGAGAGGCCTCCAGAGAGAAGGGAGGACTGTCTCACAAGTAAGTTACCGTCAAAGAGCTGAAGGACATGAAACCTGCTTAACTGAGAAATTGCTGAAGGATAGAAACAACCTCTTAGCCCTGCAAAGTAAACTGCCACCGCAGAGAGAAGTATAATGAAAATAAAAGGAGCTGACACATGAGCCACTTGAGGGTCTCTTTGAGGCAGATCCATTTAACCTCCACCAAGGGAGCTGGGCTGGGCGCTCTTTCACGGAGTAAAGAAACTCGAGCCTGAACATCCAGCAAAATAAAGATCAGCGCAGAGTGCAGTCTCCCAATTCACTCTGGAAATGACTTTGGAATCAGACCAATTCTCTCCCCAATAATGCTCAGAGGAAAAGAGGATCTTCTTTAAAAAAAGAAGGAAAGAAAAAGGCCCCAAATAAAAAAGAAAAGATAAAATCAAAGCAAAAATCCACTCAGCTGGTATTTACTGACATGGCCAGCAGTAATTATACATGCAATTATTAATAAGACACATTTACAGAAACACTATAATAAAGATTAGTCCACTTCAAAAAATAGTTTCAATTCCAAGGCAAGGAACTAAGTTGGCTTTAAAGTGAACTAAATCACAGTGGGTTCTATCTTATTTTCACAAAAAGTTATTACGTGCTAAGAAAATAGTGGAAACAATTTTACTCACCTCTCTTCCCTGAGGGATTCCAAGAATTTGGAAGCATGGTGGAATGGAAAAATTCCATAGTGTTATAAAGCATTTTTAAAAAAGAGATAATTATAATGGTTTTATATTTCAGTAGAGAGATACTTATGAGTAATGATTATCTGTTCAAAGTTAAATGTATTTTTAGATTAGAATGTAAACAGCATTTTAATTGTGTTACATTACATTATACTTTAAAAGGCATTTAATGATAGAATGGAGTACATAATAGTATTAAGTTTAAAAGACAGTTACAATTTTTCTTATTAGTAGAAGAAAATCTAATATTATTTTTGTAAAATGTGTGGGAATATGCACTGTGACTAGTTAGGTATGCAGATACAATTAAATACTGTGTTGGATATCTAAGGATAATTTTTCTTTTAGTTCAAAATAGGTCGAATACTCTGATAATGCCTCTTAACAAAAGACAAAGACAACACATATATTTTATCATATAATCATTTTCATTGTAACGCAGCAGTAGTACTAGTCTAGGAAGATCCTCCTGGGAATTCATTTCAAATTATTGAAGCAGCTGTTTCTTCAGTTTAAAATAAAATATCCATAACAAGTTCACACATGACAGATGCAAGGTAAAAACTAGATTCCACAGTGTGAGCTAAAAGCAGATGTTTTGAATGATCATATTTATAACCAGATACAATAAACCTTAGTTACCTATATAGTAAGGTTTCATAACTACTTTAAGATTTGCTTAAAATGTAATTCTTGTAGTTTCTTATTGTTTTGAAAATCAGACTTCATTAGATAGAAATGATCTATAGATTCTTACATAACTGATCTTTTTAAATGATAATTCATTTCAGGTGTTTTCTCAAGAATAAAGCACTGTTAAAGGCACCAAAACATATGACATTTATTTAATTTCCCACACCCAATTCAATGTCAGAAAACTCTTTGAGTTTTGAAATAAATTCATGACTATAAGAGTGACACATTAAGTCTTAGGATAAGCTGTTTGGTGAAAAAGCATTCTGTATTTTTAGTACTGTTAATATAGAATTAGAACTTTTAAAGATTAGAAACAATGAATCTAGTTTAGAGCAAATATAAAGACACTTTTGATAACAAAAACTAGTTTATCTATCCATCATACAGATATGTGTGACTTCTATTCAATTTTGTTCTCTCTGAGTTTAGCACTAGTTTTCCTGTGCATGTGGGTTGGCTGACATTTCTGAACCCAAGCCATCATGGTGGGGGGAGGTGAGATAGGTTCATGTTCCACTTAGCTTCATACAAGGACACCTTTGGCAGATCCCATACTCCCACGTTCCTCACAGCACACTCTTGTCAGGAATAGTTATTAAATCAGATACATATACAATTCCTTTGTAACATATAGAAGTGAGATTTCTAGGAAATGCACATCTGTTCTCAGTATTCTACAGCTAAACGGGCAGGCATGTACCAGACTCTGTGGGTACCCACTTCTTCACTGTTGTTCCCCCAGGGACAAAGCATTATGTGTAGCTTTAATATGACATTAAAGCAAGTCATCACCTCTGCATGATGCTCTTCATTCTGCTGTAAGACTTCTATGCACAGCTCTGCTAAATGAAGAACCTCTTCCAGCTTTCTAGCAGGCGTTGCTTGGTTCATGGTCTCTAGATTAAAAAAAAAATGATAATGATATTACCTTGAAAATATAAAGCCAAACATATTCTAAGATGTAATGATGAAAACCAGAGTGCTGAAACAGAATGAGAAAGTGTATTTTTGAGAGATAAGAGATACAAGAAATAATAATGAATACATTTTTAGAAAAAAAAATTGCTAGATTATAGAAAATATTTCACTTACAAAGCAATCCCAGGGAAACTGCAAGTGCTTTGCCATTTACTATATGAGAACTAACAGGTGCATCAGTACATCAGATGCTCAACTTCTGCAACAAACAAGTTATAATTTTCCTCAAGGTCAGAAACACAAAGAGAGCAGATACCACAGTCTTTCCCTTCTCTCTATTATATTATCAGTACAATACCATCTCACCAGATGAGTCATTCCTGGCATTAGCAAAAATCCATGCTTTTTTGTTGCTAGTTCAGTTCCCAGCTTGAAATGTCTAGGGTTCATGTTGATCTCAAGTACAAAGTCACCTAAAACAACTCTGACAGCCTGCAATTAACTGATTTCCTCCCCTCCTCTGTGCCCACCATCATCCCACCTATTCCTCTCCTCCAACTGTAAGGGATGGGGAGGCGGTCTTTAAAGCTGAAGGTTCTTTCAGCATTAAGGCAAATTGGTATAAAAAGGCCAGGCCACAATGAAATTAAATGCAGCTCCCTGGAATTCAGTAACAGAGAAAGCAAAGTAGTTGACTGCAGAGATATGAAGAAAGAGCAGAAATTAGAGGTATCTTGTGTAATAAACTGTTTCAAAACCGAATACAAATAATAGGGATTCCAATAATTACATTAAAACTAAATGTTCTTAAGAATCATCCTCTCAAAAAATATCCTCTTTGTTCCACTAAAATAAAATTTTCATCAAAGAGCTTTTTTTTCCTGTAGAATTTTCAGTCTTTCCCTTTTCTTGCAATGGCTCTTCTCCCTCAACTTCTCCATAAGCCTCAGTCTTAAATTTGGAGGAGATGCTTCTAGTTGCTCTTAATTTGTTCCCAAGGGATATTGGATGAGGCATTGAAACATCACTTGAGTGGGTGCTTGTTCTAAACATTTGCAGCAGCCACAGAGTGACCTGTAAGGGTGTCCACCCCCTAACTCTGTTCTAGATCAAACTAAATTCAGCTGCAGGATGGAAAGTCACTGCTTATCTGTGAAAGGGATATATGAAGACAACGATTCTTCAGGAAACTGGTGTGCCAACCAGCAGAGTTGAGTGTGCCTATCATGTACTTAGCTGCGGGAAGTAGGACAAAATGTAAGACACTTCCTGATCTTAAAGAAAAGCTCCTTAGACATCAAGTCTCCAGTCTCCCATCTGTTTCATGAACACTTCAACCTCCTCAAGAAAGGGTGAGGTCAAGGAGGCTAATGGCTGTGCATGGTAACCTAGCCTGGGGACAGTTCTGGTTAGGGAAGACAAGATTCTTAAGAAAAGTTTGGAAGCAACAGAAAACACACAAAGAATAATGCAGATGTGAGGAGAGACTGCTGAGAGAGGGTATGTTCAGGGAAGGAAGGGGGGAAGGTAAGAAGGTCCTGATGCAGTTCCTCACACATGCCCTGGGGAAGGAGAGGGCGGCTTCTAGAACTGTTTGTAGGACCGAGATGTGATGCATTTGGGAGGAAGGTGGTGACAAATGTTACAATTTCTTTTTTTTTTAAGATTTACTTATTTATGTATACAACAGCTAGGTACAGGCCAGAGTCACGGGAGGTGAATGGATTCACTAGAGACAAGCACACTGCTGAGGGGAGCAGCGGGCGAACCAGGAGAGGTCTGCTGTGCCATGTGGGTCACCCCCCTTGGCGGCTGCAGGGGTCGAACTCATGCTGCAGTGGCTGCTGTTTGCTTCCTAGTGCGTTGCTTAACCCACTGCGCCACCAGGGAGGCCCCTGTTACAGTTTCTTGAGAGCCAATTATGTACCAGGCATGGCACTAGGCACTTCCCATGTGCTGTCACACTAGTTTGCGTAACAGCCTAGTTTGGATTTTTAGCCACGTAACTTATAGATAAGAAAACAAACCTAGAGAGATGAAATGCAACAGCTACTAAGAATGAAATATGAAACCTGAACTTACAGTGAGTTCTTGCCATTTCTGCCTTGGGCCTGCCTGGCCGGAGTACAAATACACTAGGGAACAATGGGTGATGAGACTGAGGCCAGAGAGTAAGATGATAAGTGGACTGGACATAACCTAAAGATAGGGCAAATATATCTTAGCAGGATTTTGGAATAATTTAACTTTAGGAAAATGTATTTGGTGGTTATGTAGAACAAGGCGGGACTGGTGAAGTCATGGTCTGTGGAACCTGAGGTCAGTCTGGTTGCACGCAGGACTATGGAAATGGAACACCGAAGAAGAGGAGGTGCAGGGGCACTGGAGGGATCTGCAAGCCCTTGTAAGTAACTATAAATTACAGGCTAGAGAGGGTGACGCAGAAGTCTGGAGACTGCGTGGCTCAGAGAATGGAGATGCATGGGGCGTGTCTCCCAGGGATCATCCATCCTTCTAGGACTGCATGCCTAAATGTGATTTTTTTTTAAAGATTTATTTATACATACAAGAGTTGGGGTACAGGCCAGAGTCCAGGGAGGTGAGAGGGTTCACCAGAGACTGAGTCGGGAGCAGAACAGGCAGACTGACTGAAACACACTGCTGAGGGGAGCAGTGAGCAAGGCAGGAGAGGTCTGCCGCACCATGTGGGTCCTCTCCCTGGCCAGCGGCGGCAGGGATGGAACTCGTGCTGCAGTGGCTGCAGTTTGCTTCATAGTGCGTTGCTTAACCCACTGCGCCACCAGGGAGCCCCATAAACGTGATTTAAAGCAAGTTAGCTATCCTACACTTAAAAGATAATTAAGCGTCATAAAAACTGCAAACAGAGGAAGCTAGATATCTGGAATCTGCCTGGAAAACTCTTTTCATCATTCAAGACTCAATTAAATGCTTCCTTAACTGTGAACTTTATGTATACTGAGTTCTTTTATTTCAACATATCTATACCATGTGCTTTCCATAGGACAGGGAAAGACAGCAAAATTTATTTATTTTTTAATCACAGAAGAGAAACTTACATTAGTACATTTTTTTACTGAACCCCTGTGGTCATCTATAAATTAGAGACTCATAACCTCCTTTATTTTTTGGGTAGGAAAAAGAATTTAGTGGAGTTAAATAAAAAGTCTATCTTCTTGCAGATGCTCACTAAGATGGGATTAAAACCCTACCTCTGATATCATACAAGTAGCAGTAGTGACTTGAGTTTTTTCAAGTGCAATTATTTTAATGCATATATATGCAATTGAATATAGATGTAAACACACACACATTCATTCAAGAGAAACTTCCATAAGCTCAAAGTTTGATCAGTTTATAAAGTCACCATATTCTTAGTCACAAGGGTGCAATAATGGAAAAGAATCACAGAAACCTCAAGACTTACTTCTATTTACATGTGAACATGTGAAAACCAGCTTTTACATCTGCTACTATCTTAAATGAAAACTCTGAGAGTACCCTGTGTCCTATTGAAACTTAAAAACAGTCTAAAACATTTTCTTCTTCCTAGATTAAATTTACTGAGAAGATTGAAACTTTGTACTTGAACATAATGGCCACTTTAATACTTTAAATAAATAGCATTTTATCAAGTACACTGTGTACACCATCTCTGGCTGTCACCCATTTGACTAGAGCCAAGAATTTAATGCATTCTAAAGTCATAACCTCACTAGATAACAAGGTTATCAGTAGCTCCATTAAAATTCTGAACATTGTGCATATTTGAGAATTCCCCCTTACAATGTTCACTTTCTCTGTTTTTGGAACATTTTGATGGCATTATATGTGTCTCTATTCTTCAAACTTCACACCAAGTTGCTGACGGTTGAAACACATTTCAAATAGTGACATTTAAAACAAATGTGCCCAAAGTGGAAAGGTTTCTCAATGAGATTCAACTCTTGACTATAATCTTGCTTAATTTTGTAATATGCACTTTCCTATGAAAACATTTCTTGGATCCTGGAAGCAATTCCTCTTGATTATACCTCTACAGTGGGAGGAAATCTCACTGGAGAAAAGGGTGGAAGATGGGAAGTTATAACAGCTCGACCATTTTGCCTCGGTAGGTTTAAATTTTCTCGGCTGTGATATATTACAGCACTATAGTCAACATCTGTATCTATTACATCATGATTATCACCAGAAGTCTAGTTTTCATCCACTAACATACTCTTGAACCCCTCTGCCTGCTTCATCTGCCCCAATCACCTTCCATCATGCACCCTCCAACGTGCTCTCTGTATCTACGAGTTTATTTTTGTTTTGTTTGTTCATTTGCTTTCTTTATGACCTAACTTTTTTTATTTATATATATTTGACATCAATTGTAGTCCCCATGTATTCCCCATCACCATATCACCAGTGCACCATCACCTCAGTCCCCCATGCTCCCGTCTGCCCTCAACGGTCCCCCTCCCCTCTCCCCACCAAGTGTCCCCAATTTGTCCTTGTCTTTTCATTTTTGTTTTTTGTGTATGACCTAACTTTTAACAGACCTGACTGTATCTGTAATGGCAGCTAAACAAGAAACAAAACTCAAATTGGTGCAGGGTTGAAGGACTGTGTGAGCAATCCTTTCGCAATACTACCTTGTCTTCTTTCCCTTGTACTGAGGTCATGGTGACCAGCTAAGGAGCAGCAAGAAAACAGAAAGTTCCTGTACATGCACTCAGACTTCTTCCTTGGTTCTTCAACTCCTCAGGTTTTGTGGCCTGGAACTTGATTCAACAAACATCTATAGCATCTATTGTATGGCAACTGAGGGGAGGATGCACATGGCTGACTGACCTGGAAAGTTTACATATTTACCAAGATTTTCTCACCAACTCTGTGGTGACCTGTGTTAAGTGATATGGAGCCAGAGCCTTACACAAGCAATGCTCCTGGGGGGGTCTTAATCCTGGCCAGACCTCACACTCATGGGCCTTCTCATCCTAAGAGGAAGGAGGGTAGCACATCAAATATTTTCTTTCCCATTAAACAAAACAATCCCTCTTCTCTCTAAACCTGTCTGCCACTTCCTTTAGAGCTTGTGACTAGACAAGAAAGTTCTGGAGGAATCTTTCAAATTGGTCTGCAATAGGAAATGCATATATATTGCTGGCTAAGAAGACTACAAGAATGTAGGAGAGAGATGGGTTCGAAAACTAAATCGCCTTCTCCAACTCTTTGGGATCAACCTCATCTCTTCTTGGCCAGTATCATATTCCCCTAGACCTGCACTCTCAACTAATGTATGAGAATGAGGCTCTCCTGGTCTGTCTGTAACCTAAACGTTCCAGGAGCACTGCAACATATCTTGCTTTCACCCGTGCAGTGCAGGGTGTATTTGGATTCGTGCTCTCAATGGTAGTAAGTACTAGCAGCACCCTAGAGCTAGCTCCTTAAAATGCAGATAGCTTGGCTTCACCGCCAGTTTTAGAGGCAGTAGGCCTTGTGTGGGGGGACCAAGCATTTGCATTTCTAACAAATTCCCAGGAGATGTTGATGAAGTTGCACAGGGGATGCATTTTGAGAATCAGTAGGATTCATGAAAAAGTTAAAAATGAAGGTGACCTGTTTAAACTTTCTTCCTTTATCTGAAATCAGGTGATATTCTTAAATATCATTTTAGAAAAAAGGTGATTTTAAAAAACAAAGTCTACATACTTTTGCCTTTCTGTTGCAAATATGATGGACATATTTGGACAATCCCTGTATGAATGAAAAAAACTAATTGAGGATGTTATAGTCTCCCTACAGCTGTTGGAAATCCTTAAGAATACTAATGTCACAGATGTTTGAAAACAATAGGTCTGTGGCCTCCTAATTCCAAGGCTCCCTTTGGGGCCAACTCCTTTAATGACTCTGTCATTTAAAGCAACAGTTCCAGTTAATACCTCCTTGGAATTAACCATGTTAAGGATATAGTGCTTTGGAATAATTATCCTGAGGTCACAGTCACAGTAACTACCTGGATTATCTTTCACATCATTACATTCATTTTTAAGCAAATGGTCAGGATGGAACAAAGGACAATTGGCCACTGGAGTATAAGCCAATGGCAGCCAGACTCGCTTCAAACCGAGCAATCTCCATTAAGTGGACAAGGAAGTGGTGACCCACGAGTGACAGACCATACCACACACAGACATGAGTCGGTGCCAGTGATACAGGTGAGACTTTTTTAGGAGGAATATGGAGACATACTCTCTTAAAATAGGAATGATTGACATGTAACTACAGAGAAAGACTGCTAGACACACACATAAAACATTTCCTGTTTTGGTTAACATTTGTCTCAGGCTTTGATAGTTGTGATTTGTAAGAATGGAGAAACAGAATTTTGGTTTGAATTTTTTTTTTAAACTGATTTTTATTTATTTATGAATACAAGAACTGGGGTGTAGGCCAGAGGTGCTAGGTGTGATAAGATTAACCAGAGACAGAGTGGGGTGCAGAAAAGGCGGATCTACTGAAATACACTATTGAGGGGAGCAGCAGATGAAACAGGAGAGTCTGCTGTGCCATGTGGGTCACCTCCCTGGCTGGGAGTCAAACTCATGTCACACTGTCTTGCAATAACTGATAGCCCTGAGACTTTAACTCCTGTACCACGAGGGAAGCCCAGAACTTTGGTTTGAGTTATAAAAAGCTGTCCTTTTGACTACTGAGACCATGATTCTCTTTAAGCTTGTGAAGCAGGGAGATCTAAGATTTATAGGGAAAGAAATCTTTGCAGGGTTCCTGGTCAATGAAGGCATGAAAGAACATTTTCAGAACTGTATATTTACTTTGCTATGGTTAACTCTGGCTAGTACTATAGGATTCTAAAGACAGCATATTTTTTTTTTCCACTAGCAATTTTGCTACCTAATTATCTAACAGGGACTTCTTTAAAGACTTTAGAGACTTTAAATCCACCTCTCCCTCTTTTCCTCTCTCTGACACACAGATATACATTCAACAGCTCAGAAGTTGATACTGACAAAAGGTCCCTGTGCTGGTTTTACTGCTCTTTAGACAGATATATCCACTTCCACTCAATTCAGAAACTGAAAACCATCAGAATAACCAATTATTGCAACTGGTAGGCAATACTAAATCATACATTAATGTCTACAGCATCTTAAATTTAGCATCTAGTCCTTTAGGCATTGAATGGCTCACATCCTCTTCATGTCCCTTAAACTCTTTTGTTTTCTATTTTCAAGGAGAAAAATTGGGGGTTGGCAAGGAAGAAGCCAGGGAGACAGTAGGGTGAAGATGATATGTTTGGAGAGGGCAAGGGGGAAGGTGAAGGATTCCAGAGGTTCACTATCTGGATGGCAGCTGAAGGGGAAAGAAAGAGAATATATGAATATATGAAAGAGAGCATTGCAAGAGATTTGAAGTCTTGGGAGCTAAGAAATCAGTTAAAATATCTTGCTGTCTGTATGTCTTTGTTTCCTTGAACACATAACTAAGGTCTATTAGGGCAGACAAGTTATGCCTTCATAGTGAGAATATATTTGGTGTTAAGATCTGGAGAAAGTCTCCCAGTTGGACAGGTGGGAAGGTCAGGTGCAGAGAGTAGGTTTGGGCTTTCTAACATCTGAAATATTTCTAGTTGTAACATCCTGACTCTTCCAGCCACAGTGAATGTGTGTGCACTGGATGCTTCAGGAATATTTTACAGACTTCACTCTTGAAAAAAAAATCTGGCATTAAAAATTCTGTGATTAGTCTTTTTAGTTTAGCTTGAAGCTATACAGTCATTTAGTTAGGGCCTAGGAGTAATGAAACCTTCGTAATTTCCCAAACAATTCATGTGTCTTGTCTCTGAGTTCTTACAAACTCTGCTGAGAGATGAAGAGACAGAAATCTGTCAGTTTGTATTACTCCATTTTGTCCAACTGGAAAAGACTTTTCAATACTCCTAAACTACTGGGATTAATGAGGTTCTGCAGGAGCCACGCTGCTCTGTGTCACTTGTCACTTGGTTTACCTGTTGACACGTTAGTAAATAAACTAGGAGGTTATCAATCAGTTGGTTTCAAATCCTGGGTCTGGCGAATGATCTATGCTGCAGAATTGCTCATATAAGGAAGAAAGTGGGCTTTATAAGAATGCATTTCTCTGTAAACCAATTCCATAAAAAAGTCAAACAAGAAAACCAAATGCGTAACATGCTGGCAAATGAGCTAAGGAAACTGACATGGTTTCTGAGACCGTTTAGGAAATAGGCGTTGAACACTTGTAATGAGATTTCCATGCATCTTCAGAGGAAGGAGACAGAATGTAGCAAGAGCTTTCCTGAGTGTTAGATATCATGGCCGAGGGAGCAGTTTTTGGCAAGGGGCACAGTGAAGAGAATGGTACATACATATTTTGGCTTCTCAGCAGGTGCTTATGTTCTGGATGAGAATTTTTACAGACAGCAAATATGACCAAAGAGAAGGTTTTAGAAAATACAAGTTTTCCAGGTTCTGGAATATATTCAATTAAGTACTTATAATGTACTACTTTATGCAGTTAACTCATTATTTTATGAATTTTCTTTCTTTTAAAACTGTGAAACAGTACAATTCATTAGGCTTTTGGGGCACTACTTCAGGGTGTGTGAAGAGTTTTTTCCCCAAATGTATATGTTGGCTGACTTTCTACATAGAAAATGAAGTATTCAAATGGAACATGGTATATTTTATATGAAAGTTAAGTTTGTTGAGCTCAAAAAAAGATGCTTGATATGATTCAATTTTCAGAAACCATGATAAAAGTAAAAAGGTAACGTAGTAAATGGGAGGAGATATTTGCAAATCATAAATCTTACAAAGGGATTCTTATCCAAAATATATTAGAAGTTATACAACTCAACAACAATGAACCAATGTTATTAAAAAGTAGAGGATCTAAACATACTTCTCCAAAGTAGCTATACAGATGTCCAATAAGCAAACGAGAAAAGTAGACCACTTACTACTAGACATGGCAAACTAAAACCGCAGTGGAGGACTTCCCTGGTGGTTAAGTCACAGCACTATCAAGTTATCACTGTGGCATGAGGGAGCTGACCCACATGGCTTAGCAGACCTCTTGTGTCTTGCCTGCTGCTCCCTTCAGCAGTGTATTTCAGTAGATCTGCTTGTTCTGTTTCTCACTTTGTCCCTGGTGAATCCTCTTACCATACACCTCTAGCCTACACCCAAGTTCTTGTATGTATAAATAAAAGCACAGTGGGGATTTCACCTCACCCCTGTGAGAATAATTTATATCAAAGACAAGAAATAACAGTTGTTTCTTGTCTTTGATGTAAAGGTGAGACAAGAAACAACAATATTATTTCTTGTCTTTGATGTAAAGGTATAGAGAAAAAGGAACCCACAAACACTATTTTTTTCTTTATTTATATATAGTTGACATCAATTGTGGTCCCCATAGATTTCCCACCACCATTTCACCAGTGCACCATCACCTCAGTCCCTTGTGCTCTTTCTGCCCTCATCCCATTCCTTTCCCCACCCCCCCCCCACAATCACTTACATATTGGTAAAATGTAAACTGGTGCAGTTACTATGGGAAACAGTATGGAGATTCCTCAAAAAATTAAGAATGGAAGTACCATATAATTTAGCTATTCCACTTTTGGGTACTTACCCAAAGAATAAGAAAACACTAATTCAAAGAGATGTATACACTTCTACATTCATTGCAGCATTATTTTCAATAGCCAAAAAATGCAAACTACCAAATGTCCAACAGTGATGGACATGGATAAAAATGTGCTACAAACACAGACACACACAATGGAATACTACTCAACTGTAAACTATAAAATGTTGCCATTTGCTATGTGAATGGACCTAGAGAATATTATGCTAAGTGAAGTAAGTCATAAGGAGAAAGACATATACCATATGATTTCACTCATGTGTGGAAGACCCCCCCCCAAAAAAAAGAATAAACAAAGCAACAACAAAAGAAAAACACCAACTGGTTCTGAGAATAAAATGATGATGACTAGGGGGGACAGGAAATGAGGTGGGTAAACTGGCTAAAAGGGATCAACTCAAATACAAAATTTACAGTGGTAGATATTTTCTTCTTTACACTGAGGTTCCTAACCTCTCTGAGGTCTCTATCAAAGAGGAATTCAGTTTACTTTTATCCATCTATCTTGCATCACCTCTGAAGCAGCACATCCTCCCTCCATTGATCTGTGTTCCCACTTTACTGCAGATAAACTCATCAGGTTCCTATATATGCAGGAGTCTGTCACTGTATTCTTATTGTATCTGACTCATAGTGAGCTTTCACAGTTTTGTAATTTTTTTTCTAAATTTGTCTGGTGGAGGTCTATCTTATGCTACTTCTGTTCTTTGCATATGCTTAGCTTTCCTTTTATGTATGTTACAAACTTTCTCTTTTCCTCTTGCTCTCATTCTGCTCAAGCTCACTAACTGTATCCAATCTTTCTTGCAACCATACTATATATAATAGGTTCCATATATTTCTATATATTTACTATATATAATTATTTTCTATGACTTCTTGTTCCTGCATCATATTGCTAGCATCTTCCTCTATCTCCTTGAGGATATTTTTTATACTTTATTTAATTTCTTGCTCCATCTGTTCTAGTGGGTACATACCATTTAGTCTGTTGTTGTTTATAATGGCTGTTCTGCTCAGAATTCTAGATTGGTTTGAGAGCTCCTGATTGTTTGGGGATAGTGAAACAGGATCATGGGCAGGCCCATTCCTGGGTCCTTTGCAGGAGAGAGAAGCTTAGGCTTTGAGCAGAGTCCCAGGCTAACCAAAATGAATTCTGACAACTTCCTCATGCTAGTAATCCATGAGGCCACTCCAGTGAGAGGGACTGACCACAGCTGCTAGATTCCAAGCATCAGCACCTGGCTAAGTCTCTCTGTCGTAGTTCACTAGATGAAGGGCTGTGATTGCAGAGTGAAGGGAACCTGTCCAATGGTGGCTCAGCCGATTCCTGCTTCATCATCATCTCACTGCAGCTAAGTTGGGACTGTGTCTGGACAACACCACAGATAATGGCCACCTGCCCTCTGCTACTAGCAACTGCATCGCTCTTCCAATGCAAAAGACAGGGGATTGTGTGTTCCAAGGCAGGACAAGGGAGAGATCATAGCAAAATTAAGACATTTTCCCCTTGGCACTCTCCTTCCAGCCAGCCATACCACAGGCTAATGGAACTCTTCACCAGGCAGACCAAAGAGATTAAAACCAAACCACACTGTGCAGAGAAGTGCTGGTGACTACGTACACTATTCTTTGGATGGATGTGTGGGGCTGAAGTGTAGAGCTCAGGGGAGGCATTATTTAGGGAGATACCATGTTTATAGATGGAAAGGAAATATGTGAAAGATGACAGAGGTATGTGCCACAGGAGAAAGGCGAGAGAGCTGATGGAGTAAAATTCATGCAGAAAGGGGCAGGGGATATGGGATGACAATCACAGCTGGAGTTGGTTGTGGAGGAATATCTCTCATTCCATGATGGGGGTGCAGGAGACACGGGTAGTGAGGATGCCTGCAAGATGGCAGCACCGGAGAACTGAAGCTTACTATGCTTGTCAGTTTGAAGAAGTGACTGTCGGGAAAACACTCTGACCTAGGTGTCATTTATCCTATCCGAGGATAGCCTGATGTGAGTAGAGAATACTGTTCAAGATTGTATCAAGTTTTCCTTTTCATATGCAGTTATAGCCACTCCTGATACTCACTGTCCTTACCTATTATACCTCCCACTACAAAAATCAAATGAAGAAAGGAGAGGCATGCTGAAGGACTCATTAACAAAGAGACCTAGGTACCACTTGCTTAGGTCAGAGAACAGCTCAACGGGGGCATGATAAATCATTCAGTGCTGGCAAAATTAATTTCAAATAAGGGGTAGAAAGTTAGAAGCAAGGACAGCATATCGGCGCTGCCTTCAGTTGTTTTAAATGGAGAAATTCTAACGCCTTCCCATTCAGAGTTGAACCCAGAGAAGTCAGAAGGGTGTTAAAGGAATGCAAACTCAGAAGTGATTTCAGTGGAGAGAGTGCGAAGTGTCCTCCAACCTCTCGATGGTCTGTGTGGAGCTGACAGAACCCTTGTCCTTCGGTAAACAAGCCCACCAGTGAACACTGAGTGCCAAGCTCAGAGCATGGAGGGCATGACTATCACATCGCCACTGGCGTGCAAGGGGGCTCCTCGTGTCCTCATCTGACTTCTCACTTTGTTGGTTAGTTAGTAGAGTGTGCAAGGAGCTGCTGTGCACCTGCACAAGGCACGTGTCCTGTGTGTGAAGCTCGCTGAAGGCACACGTAGAGCTCCAAAGGCCTGGGAGACATGCGCAAACAATACCTTCATTTGCTCTTCTCAATAATCTCTGTAACCCGGGGGCCTCCCTGGTGGTGCAGTGGGTTGAGCACCGCACTGTGAAGCAGCCACAGCACAGCAGGGCAAGTTCTATTCCTGGCCAGGGAGGGAACCCACATGGCACAGCAGACCTCTCCTGCCTTGCCCGCCGCTCCCCTCAGCAGTGTGTTTCAGTCGACCTGCCTGTTCTGCTCCCCACTCTGTCTCTGGTGAATCCTCTCACCTCCCATGACTCTGGTCTGTACCCCAGCTCTTGTATGCATAAATAAATAAACCTTAAAAAATTAAAAAAAAAATCCCTGCAACCTCAGCCTATTGTAACTCCCAAACATCTCTAGATACTCAGAAATTAATCTGTCAGCACTGTCATTAGCTAACTAATTGGTGTGGACAAGAATTATATAGTGTGGGGGGAAAAGCTAAGGCACATAAATGTGCCAGAAGTCCCATTCATTCCAGATAAGGTAGAAAAGGCCAAAGTAAATTCAGATTACTTATATGATATTTAACAGGGAATATGGACTTAGTACTCTCTGATACCTGCATTACACAGAATAAGGTCCATATTGGAGCAAGGAAGTTGTGTTCAAGACATATAATTCAGTATGTTAGACAAGAACACAGGGATAAAAATTGTTTTAAAATTTACATTTCTGTTACATCCTGTTAGATGACAGAATCAACGCAACTTACAAAAAACTTTTTTTTGATAGCATAAGTACCTCATTGACCATGTGAAAAATACCCAGTTTTTCTTTACATATAAGTGCAAAAATAAATTTTAGTTGGTATTTATCCAGATACTGAGCCTGTGCAGTCCCAGCAATGAGTTTTTGCTATATGGACCCATATTGCTTTCCACACTGAAACATCTACACATTTACATGAGCTTTTCAAATACACTATACAGGAAAAGACAGTAAATTATTCTTTTGGTTTAGAGCTAGAAATTCGATCAATTTGTCCCTAGTTGATCAGAAACAGAAATGGTCACAAAGGTTTCCTTTCAGGCCAAGGTACCAGCATCCAAGCCACATTGTCCAAAAAGATCAGACAAAACCCCTGTCATCAGCCATATTATTCTCAGGGTGAGGATTCTGTTTATTTTTAACACATAAATTATTATTTATTATTATTTTTAACTCTTGCAAAATGTAGGTTCCTATGGGAACCAAGATTTTAAGTCTATTGTTGAGATATCCGTAACCTGAATTCAGGATAACATGTAACGTTCCAAAAATTTTAAATAAAATTATAGGAAATACAGAAAAACATTTTTGAGAGAAAACTGTACGGTGATCCTAGAAACATCAGTAAGAAAATATTCCCTGGCAAACTGGCTATGCAGTGATTTACGGACTGGCTTCTGTACATACATATCCTGAAGCAGAACAGATTTTATTTATTTATTATTTATCACTACACTCTGACAATGGAGTGCTAAATTAAAATGCCACTCAGATGGCAAACACATCCTAATGACGTAAGGACCGCCACAGTGCGACTTCTCCTCTCAAAGAAAGTAAGCAGCAAGGCCCCCTGGGAAGGCATCTCTAGCCTGTTCAACTGAGACTTTGAAAATGAGAGCACTGGGGTTAGAGCTGGGAACCTGGCAACCAGAGGGCCAGACAGCTTCTCACTGCACAAAGGCAGCCTGTTCATTCCATGCTACCTTTTGTTGAGAGTACCTCCACATTTATACATTTATAATAAGCTTAGGTACCAACTCTGCAAAAGACCGCAGGTCAAGGCCAGCTCTAAGGAGCAGTCTCCCCTCTTCACTCGTAAGTGACAATATGATACATGGTTTTCAGGAGACAGCAGTGATGTTTTTAGATGGATTATTGCTATAGGAAATTGCCTAAAATTCCTTAAAGAACAAATGGATGTTTCTTTAAAAATAATATGTCTTCTTACAAATAATTTGCATCAGTAAGGCACATGATTATAAAAAACCATACAATCAGGAAAATGAAGTGTCAGTATCATTTTAAACTCTATCTTGTAATAAAACTGATCTTACTCTTGCATCAGCAGTACAGCTAAAAAGTATCCCAAAGACGACTAGTTGATTTTGCAGCAGTGTAAATCACACATTTGTTAATTCATGCTAAAAAAATCAGTTAAGCCAAATGTGAATATTTTAT
Source organism: Galemys pyrenaicus (assembly GCA_019455555.1). Classification (NCBI taxonomy): domain Eukaryota; kingdom Metazoa; phylum Chordata; class Mammalia; order Eulipotyphla; family Talpidae; genus Galemys; species Galemys pyrenaicus. The sequence goes on from JAGFMF010011386.1 coordinate 2,437,816, forward strand.
CATCTTCCTTCCCAACAGTTTTCTAAAAATTTGACATTGTCAAAATGCACTGTTCTCATGAAATACATGGAAATAATTCTCAAGAAGGAAAGACAATATTTAGACAGAGGTTATTTTATTCCATATATCATCAAGTGGTAGAATCCCCTTAATCTGCAAATTTGTGCTGATAATGGAGAATCTGAAGAACTCCCAAGAATGGACGAGAACTCTGAGTCAAAACTGAATCATTCATTCTGAACTGCAGAAAGCACCAGCGCAGGTTAGATGACTAGATACTGCTAATACCACTGTTATCCATAACGTCAACTTCTGTGTTCTAGCTAGTGCTGCCTTCGTCCCTCCCCCATAAAGGCAAGAAATTTTGATTTATTTTTTATAATCTTGTTAATTTTAACATTTAGTTTTTGCTCTTATGCTACAAATTATTCCATGATTGGCTGAATGACCTTTTGCAAGCCAACCTGTCAACTGAAAGATATTCTCTCTGCTATAAATATAGTTTGATCATTCCCTGTGACCATTAGTACATTCATGTAGTCAATAAATATTTATCAACTACCATATATATGCCAGGCACTTCTCTTATCACTGGTGATACAGCAGTTATTGAAGGACAATAGCCCTTCCCTGGGGCCCTACTGCTGGACCAGCAGTAGCATGAATGGACTTTATTGTCCATGAGAGCACACGTGATATAGAGGAAAGCCAGCGAAGGGGGAAAGACGGTTGGGGTTGGGGGTAGTTTGCCAATCTGAATCTCTTCCAACATCCAACACAGTAAAAACTGTGGAAAAGGTAAACAAGATGCAAATTCTAGAGCCTAACTCTCCATGTTATGCTGAAGACTCGTGCTGTCTGCCCAGTTCAGCAGCTACCAGCCTCTGTCAGTGGGCATTTGAAACAGAGTTACCCTCTGTTAACTGAGATGTGCCATCAGAGTGCAGTGTCCCTGGATGTCAAAGACGTTGTATGAAATAATGTAAGATAACTCATAACTCATAATGATTTTGAATGTAGAATACATTTTAAAACAGTATGTTTAAATATACTGGGTTAAACAGAGCATGTTAAATTTAATTTCCCCACTTTTTATCTCTTTAACATTGACTACTAGAAAAATTTCAAGTTACACATAATGGCTTTTGCCATAATTCTATGAATTGTGCTGTTCCAAATTCCCTAATGCTTGTGCATTTGAACTGGGCACACATTCAACTAGACAAGCTTCCCACGAAAGGAAGGAAGGAAGACAGGAGAACCAGGAGCTAGTTCTATAGATAGGTAGTGGGTTCTAATCTCCCACTTACTACCAGATGACAGACTAAAAGACAGTCACCTGGTAATGCTTCCTGAAAAAGGAATAATGATTGTGTTTTTGGAAAGGATGGTTAGAAGGAATGAATAGATACATATAAAGTGCATGGAATAGAGGTTGGCACATATGTATTTACTCTTGTGATTAAATAAACATTATTCTCAGAAAAAGTAACCCTAAAGTATGACCCTTTGACTTTGAGATGGGTTGACCTGTTTATAAATAAATGCCAGCCTGTGAACCTTGGAGGCAGGGCCGCTCGCGGAGAGCTGGGGTGTCCGAGAGTGTGCTGAATTCTAACAGCGAAAGCCCAGCCTTGTGCAAGCAACTCCTTCTGAAGTGCCAGTTACTGTTCTATAAAAGACAGACCTTGCACAGTTGTTTAAGAAACTACTGAAATAGTGTAAATTAAAGATTTCTGCAAGAGGCAGTTATGAGATGTCAATATGATGACGAATCTTGGACAGCATGTGGCCCCCGCCTAGCTGATGAGGTGGGAAAAGTATGAGTGCTCAAGACATTATGGCTCAAAAGTCTGATCAAGCATTTGGGCTCTTACACTTGCAACAGCTACTCTCATCTTTACTCTCTTTTGAACATTTATTAATAATCACCCTGCTCTACCGAATGTAACCAAATGGAATAGAAACAAATTTCTTAAAAACCTGTTACTTCAGTACATTGTTCAAGTAAGAGTAGCTTTCCCTTCAATCCACCAAAATTACTGAGACAACCTTGACCTTTTTTCTACGCAAGCGTTTAAGTTTAATCAAAGTGTTTCTCCTGGCGTCACCGGCCCACAGGCTGAGCCACCCTGAGATGTTAAACACACACGGGCAGGTGGAAGGGGCTTCGGGGGTCAGTGACTTTCCTCTCCCCGGCTCTCTGATGGGAGCAGACAAGTCGCATGCGGCTCTGGTGGCCATTACGGAGGTACACTGTGACCCCTTCCTATTTCACAGGGGAAAGAGCACAGCCTCTGTAGGTTGGGGATCCAGCACCTGACTTCCTTCAGTCCCAGCTGGCTGACTTATTTACGTGACGGCAGTGAAAAAGCCACTGAAACTTGTTTGTAAACTGTACAGAAACCATTTTCACCACAGAAAAGTTGCTGGAGATAAGATGCCAGAACAGGGTTTGAAAAGATTTCCCCAAGTACATGGGGTAGGAGTTGTGACCAGTGGGCAGGCATGAGGGGTTGAAGGATACCAGGCTCATCCTGTTTTCTGATTCATTTTGTTGAAGGCCCTAGTAACCATCATTGTTAGGTGCGTTCGTTCCCTTCCTTGGCTCTGAGTACTTTTTCTTCCTGATCCTTTCTGATGTCAAACACTGGCATAGTAATGGAAAAGATAGCCAAAAATAGAAATAGAGTCCCTTATCAAAGACACTAAATAAAAAGAACCCAGTAAATCTGTCTATATCACTGCATGGAAAACTTGACCAAGAGGAGAAAACAAGGACTAGAATGGTTCATCCCTTGTCTCCTGCCCATTGTTTGCAGGTGGAACCATCCAACTAACCTCTAATCTCTCTCCCAAGTGCTGAGGATCCACTTTGTGTGGAGACGGAGTTGGGTGCCAGGGATGTAACAATGTACACACACTAGTGAAGACCCTGGCTGCAGGGGGCTTTGGAGGAGGTAGGCTAAATGTCAACAAGGGCACTATCACACTATGATAAGGGGCACAAGAAAAAGGTAGTAAGATATAAAAATTTTGGAGACTGCAGATAAAAGCTCTTTCCTAGCAAGTTCCTGAGAATGGGATTTCATTACTCCTGCTCATTCCTAAGATTAATAACTTTCAAAACCATTAAGGTTACTACTTTCTATTAAATAGTAATTGGTGCTTTTTTCCCCTCTTATGTCATTTTTTGGGAAGGGATGAAAAAGGGGTGGTTTTCCTTTCAAATATGGGGGACAGCTTCCAAAGATTAGTGTCCATGATTAAAAGATAATGCATTAGCATTTAATACAGCTCGAGGTTTTTGGATTTTTTTGTTTTGAAGTCATATATAAAATATTGTTGAATGTTTAGAGGGTTACATGGCCTATATGGTTCCTACAAAAAGCATGAGCAACAGTTTCTAGAAGAGCAAGTATTTTTCAGTAGCTTGGTCACAGTGACCTAACAGGAGGCCTGGAAAGGAAAGAACTACCAACACAAAACAGTATAGCACCATGTCAGAAACAATGGCATGCACATGCACAGATGTTAATTACCTGTTTCCTTCTCTGGTGGGCCTAAAACATAAGAAAAGAGGATTTAGGAGAAAAGCAAACTACGCACATTGGTAATGTAGAAGACTCATCAAAGCAAAGAAAGATAGCCTGCTTTCTATTTGTAACTTAAATTTGATTTTGTTCTCAGTCTGATCCTGAACAAACAAAAAAGCACAACTCTTTTAAGATACAAAAAAGTGAGTGGGGGGAGTGAGTTACTGAAAACCGGTAAAGTGTTTCTCATCTTTGCAGTTTGTGTTTTTTGAAAGGAGACAGCCCACTAGTCCTGTCTAGATTTCTGGGATTTATTTTCTAGAATATTCTCACACTAGACTGGAGATAAGAGTGGAATGGTTTTCAGAAAAGGAAGAGGTGGGAAATGTCCCTATTCACTCCCCATTTGGTCCTTCAAGGCTGTTGTCTAACACAGACTTGCAATTATGTGTGATCTAGACCACACTGTTGTGTGACCAGGATGAACAGGTTTGCCTCGATGATGAATGGAAGAAGTCCATCAGCGTGCAGAGATTAAAAATGGTCCTTCGCTTGTTCATAATAAAATGGGCTCTATGACTAGAAAATAAATATAAAGACACATAATGTACACCACTTCAATATTCTTTGAAAAGATAATGGTAAAAAAATAATAACTAGACAGGAATAAAAGCATTCTTTTTTTTTTTTTTTTGGCTCAGTTTCATAATATTTGTATACAACAAAGTTGTCCTCATTTAGGCTGGCCACAAAATTTTTGCTTTTTGCCAGATTTGGAAGGTTTTTAATATGTCTATTTTTATATCAGTTCTTTCAATTCATGGTCTTAACACTCAATAGTCCCAAAATATGAAAACTGTTTGAAATGAGTATTCAAAATGTGAAAACCAATCTGTTTATCTTCTAGTTTCCTCAAATGATCTAATATTCGTTGCTATTGCTTTAACACAACATGATATCATAATTAATGATGTTAAACTGGTAACTAAGGCGGTTTCATGTTGTTACTCTTGTGATATAATATTGGTTGCCATAGTGATGGGATGGCTTTTTTGTTAATCACTCAGGAGGCTGGTTATCACATGCTTGTTAGAAAGCTTGATCAGATTTGGAGAGGAAAAAAGGATATAACATATCCAATTATGATCAGCTGCTTTCTTTCACTGAATTCTGATCAAACTATCTTAATATCAACTAATTAATAAATTTATAAGTCACAAAGTACAATTTTACATTAAAGGTACTAACATTTTTCTAATGGATGATTTTTATATTAAGATATAACTGCAAACTTTTTTCCTCCCTAGGTTAATGCTACATGGATTATATAAGCAGTTCTGCGGTAATTAGAGCAAAGAATTTTAGTTCCTTAATTATATCAATCAAAGGATAGCTGAAAAAAAGCTGATTTAGTAACTTTGCCATAAAATTTCCAATCTACTTAGTTCCAAGCATCTTAAATCTCAGTACCTTTAATGAATAAAGCTTGTAGAGAAAAAGATGCACAGTCCCCTAGCTACTCTTTCAAATGCATCAATATACTGCAAGCAATTAAAAGCTGCAGAATATTCTTTCAGTTTAGTTCAGCCCCCACGATAATCAACAAGTTTCCTCCTCCTCTGAGTGACACTTTCAAACAGAAAACAAAATGATGTAATACTACAGGGTAACTGATCAGGAGAGAAGACACTTCCCATCGTTTAAATGTTAGACATACTTACAGTAACGTCAAAAAATACAACTCATGAAAACACCTTTTGGTTTCTTGAAAACTCAAAATAAGAACAAAGGACAACTTAAGCACGAATCCTGGGTCTTTCATTCAAGCAGAGTCCCAGGAGGCATATTAAAGCAATGAATAGGAAAAAGCTCTTCAGTTCACCAGCTGAGATTTTAATGAGACATTTCCCTTTGCCATGGTACAGGTTTGTTCGGGAAAGGAAAGGACTTCTCACAGAAAATTCAGTTAACAGGCATTGTTGGCTCTCCCCGACACCACGGCAATTGCTCACTGTACTGACCTTCTATTTTGGCATATTCTGTGAGTCTAGTGTAATTGATCAAGGCAGCTTTCTCAAGACATTTCCTGACCACTTTTTTCACCTCTTCTGCTGGTATGGGAGTGGCAATATCTTTCATCAAAACCTAGAGAGAGTGGGAGAAGGAGAGAGAAGGAGATAACTGGACATGGAGGCTGATTTTAGAAAATAAACATACACACAAAAATCACCCAAATTGTCCTAGAGCTGACTATTACTAGTAAGGCATCTTAGGTGACACAGAGGGAAGTAATGAGTCGGCACTTAACAACTGGTTCCGTAATCCTCCAATCTTGGCCCCTCCTGTCTAAGCCTCATTTATGCACATCAAAACCTCCCACAGGCCAAGCCACACCATTCAGTGTGACTGTCACTTTTCCTCCAGGGACCCCTGACACCATTAGAGCAGCTGTTTCAGATAAGGATTCCAGTCCGTGGGACAAGTCATAAACAAAGTTTGTCTTGCGCTTCCCTAATTTAAGAGCTTTAAATCTTTTGATCAATATATATATACAAAAACAACAACAAAAATTCCATTAATGACAACCTTCATTCTAGAGCTCTATACAAATCGAGGCCCTTATTCCCACTAATTAAACTTTAATTACTGTGATCTGCTGAAGAGGGAGAAAACTTCTTTGCCCTGGTGAAATGGAGGATGAAATGTTAAAATATACAGAAATTCTCTGTTATATATACATACATACATATATATATGTATATATATATACATACAAAAAAATAACTGTTTCTTTTCTATTGAGCTCCTAAAGTATATTTTCAGATTTTTCCTTAAAAAGTATTATTACTAGCAAGGGAACATTACAGTGATGTCCAGGATCCAAAATACATTTAAGCACTTTTGTAATGACTCATTGATAATTCTTCCTAAAACTTTCTTTTTGGTAAAGCTGTTCATAGTAACTTTTGATTAGTCAATTTCTATTCTTTCATATGTTGGGTGAAATTTTTTTGTTTGGCTATTGTTCAGATTATAAAGTATATGGCAAAGGTTATGACTACAGACTAGACAAGGATCTTGTAGTTGTAACTATGATTCATTTTATCTTCAAAGAACATGCAAACATCCATTTCATGCTTTGGGTCTGCACGGACACTAAGGATTTTATCAGCTCGAATTTATTTAATCATAAAAGCACTGGTGATCCTTGAAAACATATTTTAGGTTTGTTAGGCAGAGTTTACTTCAGAAAACAGCAAACTTCAACATTTAAAAATCTCTTCCCCTATCAAATTTAATTATTCTTCATATTCTCATAATAGAAATCTTTAACACATTGACATATATTTGGCACTTTAATCACAACTGCACATTTGGCTCTTTGTACTCAGAAAAATCTCTCTGCTTATAGTTTTAAAAAACTATTATTAACCTGCACTATTATTTTTAATGTGATTATCGTAAAAATTTATGATTCATTTTGTTCCATATGCAGAACCATAAACTTTACCATTAGGTTTTCTCCACAGTGACAAACTTAAATAACAGAGATAGCTGTTATAATTAGAATGCATATGGAATTCAAGTAATAAATAAGTCATATTATCTAGGAATTGGACACTTAATTTGGAGTGGGGAGAACTGATTCATCATTTCCAGAGAAGTGCATTCTCAGTTCTTTAAGTAGCTGGCAAGTACAGAAAGGGAGACACAACCTTTGCTTCATGCTTTCTCCCCATGTTCTTCCAAGCGATCACAAGTATCGAGACTTCTCATGTAGATTTTACTTTTTTATGATGTCAGTAGGTAGAGAGACATGAAAATGAAAAAATGACCCTGACCATTTCTCATTCAATGCAATAAGAGGCACGGCTAGGGAGTATAACTGAAAACTCACTGCTCATTCTGCCAGTTGTCAGAGTGGGGCACCAGGAAAACTCTCCTAATACTAACTCTTCCCTGCTGCGGGGAAGACAGCACTTCACCTTGGAAACCAAAAGAGTGAGCAGCTGAGCTAGGTACCCAGGCTGGGATACCCTTCCAAAAATAAAGTTTTCTCTAAGGATATTTTCTAATGCATAATACGTCAGGAAATAGAATGAAGGAATACTTTGAACAGCCTGGGTTAGTTGCTGCTTTTACTATTATTAATTCTGATAAAATATGCATTTATTATGATCCTATTTCTATCATAATGCATAGCAATCAAGGATAACGCAAGATTACGTAGATAAAAGTAACTTATAGTTCAAAGATCTCATTTTAGTCATCAGTTGTAGCCCTCATCTTCCAAGTCTTTCAGTTACTAAACAGTGTTTTCCCTTTTGACTTTTAACAGAGGTACTTAGAAGTGACAGCAAATCAGCGATTCATTTGGCAGAAAATTGGACATGAACAAGTATTAGAAAAGTATCCAAATCATAAGCCGAAGATGAGCTGTAGAAATTCTTCTTAACACTGATAAGGAATAGGAGTTGTTCATATCACTGAACTATTGGATTCCAAAAAGCTCATAAAAGAATTTTAGGGACAAATGAAAATGATACTTCCCTTTTAAGACTAATCTGCTACAAAAACATGGGTGGGGAATAAACTTTCATTAATAAATTATTTTTATTGGATCTCAAACTTTACTACTTATTTTTTGAGGGAAAATGAATTTTTTACAATTCATGAATTCATTTCAAGTAACCCATTCAAAATAAAGTAATAACAGATTGAAAGAAATTTTAAGATAAATGAAGGATGAGAGGAATGACAGGCTTGTGATTGTTAAATGATAAATCTTACAAGTATGAGGAATATGACAGGCAGAAGTACAAATAAATACGGAGGTATAATAAAAACCTATGAAGTCTAAAAAACAGAGATAATTATACTGAACTTAAAAAAGATCATTCTATTATGGAAAAAACAAGGTGGGAAAAAACTAGCAAAAGAGTGTCCTAAGTTCAGTATAAGATGGCTGTGGTGGGGCTTCAGAATAGCTTTGAAGAGGAGGAATTCAGTTGGAACAAGAGATGGTGAGAACTGCTGAATGCTGTGCACTCAGAGGAGACAGTGGCTGGGAAGGTTGTGGTAGTCTGCCTACTTCAGTAACTAACACAGCAAGTGAGAATGCAAATAGTATTTATAAAATCATTCAAACATACCCTTTCAAGTAATGAAAGTGTTGCTTTTAGGGCACCTTCAGGTCGTCCAAAGGGAAAACAGTATCTTTAAAAACAAAAGAAGGAGCAAAAAGGTCAAATGCTTAATATCCAGGACAGCTGAAAAATTCTCTTATCATTTAGCATGAATGGAAAATAAAGAAAAGTGGTTAAAACAGCTTCAAACCAACTGGAAAAAACTTAGCGGCAGCAGTTCACATAATTTCATCATATACAACATAAGTAGTGAGAGTGTAAACTGATGACAAAGCTGCTTAAGTTTCAATGATACAGATATAGAAAGAAAACAGTAATCAACAAAGAAGCTCTAAGATCCAAAGAGTAAAGAAATACTTAAAAGTTATTCCCTAATAGTTTCTTCTTTAAGGTCTATCGCTATTCAAGCTCTATGATAAAACGAAATACCATTCCCCATTTCCTCCTAGTTTTTATGTGTGGTTTAAGATGGAAACAGCACAGATTCAACTTCCAAGACAAAAAAGGTTCCAGCTCTCCCTTTTCCTGACATTTGTTTCTCAAGGCTCTCCAACCTCCCTACGCAAAGCACATGAGCCTTCTGCAGCTCTTTTGCCAGCAGTCATTAATTCAGTATTTTTAGTCCATGTGTCCCTAACACACAGTAGCAACGGGAGGACAGGTGTTCTGAAATTAGGGATAGTACACGGAGCCCTGGGGCCCTCAGAAGTTCGCTGCCACACAGTGGTGACAGGTTTACTGCTCTTTACAATGGTGTCTCTCTTCAGGTCACTTCCTACTTAGTACAGAATGTCAGGGCGACACCTTCCTACTAGAGCTTCCAGTTTTGTAGCCCCAGGTTTAGCTAAGCGCCCTCTCAGGACCCACAGCCCCTGCCAAAGATGCAGGGCTACAGGCTGTCTGTCCTTAGGCTGCCACCTCGCTCTGACTAGAAGTCTTCAAATAACTTGAAAATCAGCTCACTTTTTCGCCCAGATCAGGGATTTAGCAGACATAATTCCTAAAACCTATTTTACAATGAATTATTGTTTTTACCATAATCTAAACAGGTTCGCCTAAAAAAATTTTAAATTTAACTTATAAGATGAAATTTTAAAGAAAAAGATTGATTTCTCACAAAGCTGCTTAATTTCTATCCGGACTGGGTTTTATTTTTGTGAAACTTTCATAATTTCAGATAAATGCAAGTATGTGTTGTACAAATCTAGTCAGTTTTCTTTAGATTTCTGTGTTCATTTCATTTGCTATTAAAATCTCCATCACTTAATCTTGTCTCTCTGTACCCTATTACCCTCCCCTTCACACAAAAAACCACAATCAATTTATTTAGGTAAGAGTTCTTCCTGTGCAGTGATGCTTTTTTAGAGAATTAGCAAATTAGCGAAGTAGCTTTAATCATTTTGTATACCATAAACCTTAATCCACATTTAAATAAAACACAAATTGGGTTCTTGTAGTCCCCTCCTCCTGCTTAAATCTTTTCAGTGTATTTGCATAATCCACCCATTGTCTTTCCTATTGTTTATTTCCATTAACCTGTGGGTGACACATTTTATGAATGGAATGTTACTGATCCCCAGATTACATTTAGCATTTCAGGGCTCAGAGGTCCCACTGGGTATGTTCTGAATTAGCATTAGCTGCCCATGATGTGTAAATAATTCAACACATTTACAGAGTATGAGTAATCCTGAATCAATAAAGTACAGAAAATAACTACACAGAAGCTTAATTAATCTTAACAAAACAAGTTTTAAAAGGAGGGAATTGTTTTGTTCTGCCTTTCAGGATAAATATTTTGGGTTTCTACCACTTTGCAGCTCTATAATAGAAAAGCAGAGTGGAGAGCACCCAATTATCAGATAAAATTCAACCAAGTTTAATACCTAATCTTAATCAATTGAAATGACCCATTTCCCACTTTAGTAATTTCACAGGTAAATGAGCCTGCATTGTCCAGTTTTATTGTTTCTTTTCCTTACCCACCTTAAAACACAGTATTTTTCACTTATATATGCAATAGTTAAGAGAAAACATCTTCTAAAACACTTTATGAAAACCACAAGTCCTTTGGCAGTACTGTTTGCCTGTGATAATGCAGGTGTCTCTCTTTTTCTTTTCACAATAAACCTCTCCTAGAAAAAAAAAAAAAAGCACTCCACAAACACCAGAAGTCCTTTATACCAGCTCCAACCAACTTGCAAGGAGTTTCTCTAGAAAAAAATGGGTTTTTAACTTTTAGCTGATTCTTTCAAAGATAACATCTCTGGCCTACATGCTAATATTTCTAATTTATACTTTTCAGTTGTAAATCTTATCCGACTAATTTTGTACTATGAAAATGTGGCAGGGAAGACTTTTCAATAGCTTAATTTGGAGCTGCAAGAGACAATAAACAACACATATTTAAAGTGTAAAATTTGTAAGTTTTTATATATTATACTCATGAATGATAAGCTGAGGCTTATTATATTAAATTATATCAAGAAATTTAAGAGTTTACTGAAGCAAGAATTAACCAGAATCAGGGAGCATCCCATCTAGCAGACAAAAAAGAGCTCTGATGAACTGTAGAAGATGAAAGACTTTTAGGCAGAAGGGAGCAGAAACAGGAAAGCTTTATAAAGCAAAAAGTGTAATTATTACAAGATTACCTTTCTTTAGGGATGGCTGGGGTCTAGCCTGCAGATTACCTAACTAACTCTGATCAAGTCATTCCTGACTGATTGGTTTAAGAATCTATTTCCAAAAAAGATGAAACTGTAATTAAATGTTGTTTTGGTGACGTGGATCTTGGCATAAGGAACTCCATTTGGGCCTATACTCTTATTTTTAATAGTATACCTCTGGGAATCCATCACTGCACATATTCATGACGTCCAAAAGTTTCCTCCCTATCTCTGGGGCTGGCAATCACATCCATTTTTTATTTCTTTTTAAGAAGAATCATATAGCATGTACCTTTTTAAATTCTGATTTTGCTCACAGAATATTTTGATTTTCATTCATGGTATTGCATTTATCAATAATTCATTTCTTGTTGCCATTGGGAGCTATTCCAATACATTGTTTATCTAGTTGCTGTTAATGGTCATCTGGTTTGTTTTCATATTTTGGATATTAGGAATAATGATATGAACAGTTATGTACATGTCTTCGTGGGAACACATACTTTCATTTCTCAATCTATCTGCAAGTAGAATGGCTGGGTCAAAATGATAGGTGTTTAAATTTTTTAAATCTACAAATTATTTGACAAAGTGGGTTGTATCATTTTAGATTCAGCAGAGTATTCAGAGCTCCAGTTTCACATCCATACCAAGGGATATTTAAAAAAAAAACAAAACTATACTAATAGAATACAATAGTATTAAACTGTCCATGTTCCTACTTTGCATTTGGATATACTACAATTCCACTATAATTTGCAGTCAATTTCTACAAAATCCTATTGTGATATTATAGCTAATACTGGATCTATATATAAATTTAGGAGAAACTGACACCTGAGTCTTCTCACTGAAGAATACAGTGTATTTCTGGTTTTTTTTTTTTAGGTTTTGCTAAATTTCTGTATATGACTTTGTTATTTTCAGGCATACAGATTTAGTACATATTTTTTCAAAGTAAACCACATGTATTTAATAATTTTTGTTAGTACTGTAAATGGCATTGCATTTTAATTTCAATTTCTGGTTGTCTATTGCTAGTACATAGAAACAAATTAACACCTGTATATTTACCTGGGACCCTGTAACTATATTAAACTTTAAAAAAAAATTAAAAAAAATTTTCTTCATAGAACTTTCTAAATAGGATGGTCATGCCATCTGTGAATAAAGATAGTTTACTTCTTCCTTTCTAGTGTGGATGTCTTACTTCTTCCCACCTCACTGCATTAGCTGGAGATGTTCAATTCTAAATAGAAGTAATGAGAGTGGATAGCTTGCCTATTTTTGATCCTAGGCAGAAAGTATTCAGCTTTTTGTCATTAACTAAGATGTTCACTGTAAGTTTTCCATAGATACCCTAATAGGTTGATTGTATATTACAGCAATAATTATTATTTTAGTAAGACTGCTTAGTAATTATATCTTTTCTATAATTTTCACTTCTGGTTGGAAGGGTCTACTGTCTCCTTTAGTCATATTTTACTACTTCTTGGTATGCGCAGAACTTTCATTTTTATTTTCATTCCTACTTTTTTTGAGGTCTAAATGACATACAACATTATATTAGCTTCAAGTGTCCAATATAATGATGTGATATTTGTAAACTCTGTGAAATAATCACCACAATGTGTAGTTATCCTGACAGCACACATAATTGCATTTTCTTGTGTCATGAGATGACTAAATCTTACTCTTAGCAACTTTCAAATATGCCATCGAGTATTATTAACTTAGTCAACATGCTCTATATTACATCCCCCACGACTAGAAATATCTGTCTGGATGCCAGACATTGTGATTTTATTTGAATGGGGACTGAATACTTTCCTATCCTTTTAACTTCATTCTGAAACACAGTTAAGTTACTAAGAACCAGAATGATGCAAATGAATCTTGATTTTTAATCCTCATTAGGGGTGAGTGATGGTAATGTATTCTGGAGCTTCTTCCCACTGCTGAGTAGGAACACTAACACACTAGCTGACGCCCACGAATTAGAAGGTATTCCACTCTGGAATATTTTAATTTAGTAGTGGAAACTGGACCTAATCTTAGTGCTCTGTTAGCTTTGGGGATATTCCCCTGTCATTCTTTCACCTAGTCCTTTGCCGATTTTGGATAATCTCATCATATATGTGTACTGATGTCTGCTTGAAGACTCCAGAGAGACCCTCAGCAAATACCTGTATTTTCTTCTCTCTATATCTTCTTTAGAGTTTTGACTTGAGAATGCTCTTTCTTGGGCTTCTTGTACCACCAATTCTGTCTCCTATTAGGGAGTCTATCAGATCCTCCCAAGTTCTTTCTCCTGGAGTCATGGTTTGGAGATATTCTCTTGGCAATGACAACTAAAGGGTTTACTTCATTTGTTGCCCACCTTTCAGGAATCACTGTTATTCACTGTATTTAAGAAGCTTTTTAAAATATATTTTGTTATGAAAGTTGTTTCAAGCAGGAGGGTAAATATCATCCTATTGCTTTATCTTGAACTTAAGTAGCTCTTTATTAAAGCTCAATTTCCTGAACCCTAAATATAATTGCTATCCTTCCCATCCTTTTAATATAAGTACTTCATTTTGGGGGCTGGGGGCTTATATCTAAATTCAGTATATACATTATGTAAATGTCCTAGATAAGTTACACACAGTATTTACAGTATATGAGTATTTTTATATTCTACTCACTGCTGTTGATATACTTTGTTTTTAATTTACTTTTCATATATACTTAATCTATTGTAACTTCTAAAACTCTAAAATAATACATCTAGTTAACATAACTTCAAAACTCTATTCCAGATAATCAAAATATCTCAGTGTTTTGTCAACTTAATCTACTTAAAGAATTTCTGGCTTTCTCTAGTCAGAACCAGTTGGTCTCTAAGTTCAAGGTCACTTTAAGATCTCTATTTAACCAGCACTCTGAAGATTCCCTCCTCTCCCAAGTTGATTTCCTGTTTTATTTTGTTTTGGTGAAAATTTCCCCAGAAAGGAAATTATTTGTTGAGGTTCCACATCTCTAAAAATATTTTTCTACCATTACCCATAATGGTAATCCTACCGTTACCAAAATCTAGATTTTGCTGGAATAGAATTCTAGGTTGGAAATAATCTTTCTTCAGAATTAGAAAATCACTGGATATCAATATTGCTTCTCACATCAAAATGAATGTTTCAGAACATCACCTATTTATTTTGTTCACAGCCTGACATATAATAGGCACTCAATAAATATTTGAAAAGTCATTCCTTGCATTTCAGGATCTTCTATCATCCCCCAAATTCTGAAAATTCATGAAACATACCCTGATGAGTATCTATTTTAATACACTGTGCTGGATACCCTATGGGTTCTTCCAATAAGACCACTTGTATCTTTTAATTCGGGAACAAACTTTTCAAAAGTTTTATTGGCAATTTCCTACCTACCTTCAGCTTTAACTGTTTCTAAACTTCCTATTATTTATGATGATGAAATTCCTAGGGGGATTCTTAATTTTTATTTTCTTTATACTTTTACTTTCCTGTTCCCTACCCCCTACCTCCTACTTACATTCTGGTTTAACTCAATCTTTTAGTAATGTGTATGCTCTTTGCATCCAACTTGTAAGTACTTCTGTTTTGTGTGCTTTTCTCATTTTTCATTCTCTCATGACTTCTTTGTTTTACTGGTGCTCTACCTTCTCAAAACTCTCCGAGGATATCAGTAACAGATTTCCATCACTTCCCTTTCACCCCATTTATTTTCTTCTCTATAATTTTTTTCCAAAATTTTTTTTTTGGTTGTTGTTATTTACTTGTTTGGGGTTCTATCTTCCATATTAAATGCTTTCCTTAAATGTTAGCTGACCTTGGCTGTCTGACCATTTTCAAACACATGCTACTAAAAGCCAGAGTGGAAGCTATATGCCCCTCTGTGAGCAGATGTTGATTTTGGTTTTTCTGAAGGGGAATGGCTGGGCAGTTTCAGTGGGAGTCTCTATTGTCCACAGCTTTAGGTCTTCTCTTTTTGGCTAGTCAGAGTCCCTGGGGAAGACATTTATAATGTACCTGGAAGGTAGAAGCCAGCCAGCCTGCCTGCTTGCCAGCATTTAGAGACAAGTGTGTGATTTGGAAGGATAAGACTGTGATTCTCAGATTTCAGGATAAACGTTTATTTAATCTCCCTGCTTCTGGACATAACCCCTAACTCCAGCTGGACCTGATGTTTCCTTCCCTCATTCACCTTAGTTCACCCAGAAAGCCTCTAATTTACCCTCTTGGGGGAATACATCCACCATGCTCTGCCAGAGGAGGAGCAGCAGTCTGGTTGCTGATTTTGAAATGAGATCTGGGGATCTAGTGTGTCTTAAGTAGATTTATGACAAATTCTCTTTTACTCAATTTCTCAAAGGGTTTGAACCCAGCAATTCCTCAACATTTTGGTGGTTGTATGACATAATGAGTTTGCATCTCTGCTTTCCTCATTGCCAGTTATATGATTCGATTCAGTCTTTCCTGTGAGACTAAATTAGATACCACTTATCCATCTGACTTGCAAATTTCTCCTGTTTTTTCCTCATATTTTTATTGTCTTTGGGTTTCATGTCTTCTGGAAGACACTATTTTGTTGTTTCAGTTAGGTTTGTAATGAAGTAAATCAGAAATCCATTAAATCTTCTATTTTTAACCTGAAATTCCTCATTTATTTTTAATTTATTTTGCCTTATTTCATGTATGCCTTTTAAATTCATTTCTCAAATTCAGTTAGGCCTAAATAAATATATACACACCTGTATTACATAAATCAATAAACATGCATATATTAATAGTACTGTTATTAGGGTGAGCTAAGTTGTGAATGTGAGCTACTGTTGTTAGTGTGAGCTAAGTAATTTATGTTATTTCTGTGTTTTAACATATGACTAAAGATGATAATTTGGTAGAATCTGTATGAAGATTTTGAGGGAAAATTGAAATTCTTTTCTAAATTTGCCTATGATGTTTGCCTAAAATTTCTTCTTTGTTATTTTAATACCATTTCCTGTTGTTTAGTCTTCTATAGACTCAGAAAAACAAAACTTGTAATGTTCATACAAACTCTATAAACATAAAAGGGAATATAAAGGTGAGCCCAAAATGTCTAGACCAGTTATTTTTAATTCTTGTCTTCAGTACACTGAAGAGATAAAACCTAAAAAGCTCGCTGATTTCATCTTTAAAGAAGTTAAAGAAGACATGCATGTAAGAGAAACAGAGAAAAAAACTCTAGAGAATGTAATACAATAAATGATATGAACAACTGTTGAGTCCCTGCCTTCCATTGATTGTGCAGTTGGCTCGGTGGTGGGTGGGGCTCAAATACTCTTGACAGGATGGTTCTGACTAGGCCAACTCAATCCTAGGTGGGGTCCCACTGCTTATCAGTGGCTGAAGCATCGAGTGCCTGGGCACTCCTGATACCATGTGTGTGGGGATCAGCATTGCATCCATTACTTAAATTGGGGCAAATGATATATGGGGAACAGTTTACTAGGATCTTCTAAGGAAAGTTGTCATGATCTTAAGAGAACCATTAAAGGGAGGTCTCTATCATTTACTCTGAATACTGGCAAGTATAGATGTGAGACCAAGAAATTCTGTGGTCTTGCTGCTAATGGGAGAAAAACCCATTCTAGAAAGGACAGCCAAGTGAAAATCACAAAGAAAAGGAGTGAGAGCTACTGAAGTTCACTCCCCTGACCCCTGCAGGTAAGTGAGTATAAACATCTATATGTTGTTAAATCAAATGATGCCAGATTTGTTACTTGATAGAAGCACTGATACAAATAACACAGGGATTTACTTAGTTACTAATATATTACTGAATGATAAGCTGTGAGTAACGTCTGAGAAAGGAAACTAACATCGATTATCATTGAAAGACACATAAATTTAAGAGTCTCTACACAATCTAAGAGGCAATAGTCTCAGCAGCAAATGCAGAAATGTCCTGGCAATTGCAAAAGCCTTCATTGTGTCTCTGTTTACAAACTTCAAAAATAGCGAAGAATTCAATCTTAGCTCTGTAAGTTGAATGCCGCTGTCATCTAGAGCAATAGTTCCTGACACGAAGCTACTGGCCTTTAGGGCAAGATGATTCTTCAACACAAGACTGCACCATGCACTTGTGTTCAAACCCAGCACTGAATCACTCCACCCCCGTATTGCAGCCCTGCCTGGTTACTGTGACAACAAAAATCCTCACTCACTTCACTTACCCTCAGGTGATGGTACCAGGCCCAGATGAAATCACTAATGGAAGGGACCAGATGCACAGCGCACCCTGTGGGAATTTCTTCCTTCAAAATTATCTCAGAATCTAAGCTTTTCACACCAGATAAGGTAACTGAGGCTCAGAGCAACCATACAGCATTCAAAGGGATATATAACAGTGTTTTTTTAAAAAAACTGGAGAATATTAACTAAGTTTTTTTCTTAATAAGTTCACATGAAGTGATATCAAATCACATGCCCACAACATAAGGGCCATGTTAAAAGACAGATAGCCCAACATGGCAACATTTCACTGGGTCCAATGGTAACAGCATTAGAGAATGTTCAAATATTGGCATATCACATGTTTAATCACTAGGTTCTGTTGTTATCAAATCAGAAAAAAGAAATATTATCAGGATATTTATCTGTCATTTGGTATCAATACTTTCTTGAGCAAGAACCATGCAAGGCACTCTGATCCTTTTTTTCACAAAATGCAAATAAAAAAGAGACTTAAGCCATGTGTGTCCTAACTGCATGATGAATGACAAGAGAAGAGTGCAGATGATAAATGCTAAAACACTACAGCTTTTTTATTTTTCACTGCAATAATCAAGAAAGGTTCACTGTAAAGACAGGGTGTGGGAGTCTCTGTACCTGGAAACACACACAGACAGGGAGGGACAATCACAGAGCTGGGGAAGAGGCTATGCCAGGAACGTACAAGGCAAGTGAGAGACACAAAGGACTGGACAGGAGGGAAGGGGCTCACGAACGTGAGCTGGAAATAAGAGTGGCGGGCTGTGGAGAGCAGACTGAGGAAGATGTGGAGCATCTCTTGCAAACAAGGGAGGACAAACTACTCTTCTTGAGTAATAGCAGGAAGACATAATAAACAATGTGAGGGGGGTCTGTTGAGTAAAGCAAGGAAACAAATCCTTGTATTAATGAATAAGGTATATACCTAAAATGGCTTATCTGATTTTCTAAGAGGGAGGAGAGTCGCTCTTTTATTTCCTCAAATCTCTCTTTTTCTTCAATTGAAACAGTTCCGATACCATCAGGCCTAAAAAAAAAAATCCAAATATATTATTAATCCAATTATATTAAATATATTAAATCCAATATATTAAAAAGCCAATATATTAATATATACTCAAACAATTGTTACTTTTGTCTATTTTATATTTTATACATATATACTACCCTGAAAGCGCAAATGATTAAAGACTATGTATGTTAGCTCACAGTCTACATATTACTTGTGTCTATAGAGGAAATATATCGGAACATTTTTTTTTAGTCATTTGCTTCATATTTTGACCTGGAATGAATAGAATGGAATTATTTCTTTTAGACAGCCTTCAAGGTAAAGGAATACAATAAATATTTTTCAGATCTACAGAAAACAATGACTAGTCCTTGAGAATGGCAGTGAAAAGTGTTTTATAGTGGTACCAAACATTTGACCAATTAAATGAATATCCCCTGAATGGAAATACTATAAAAAATATACCGGATACAAGACAGAATGTCTTAACTAATTCTTTTCCAAATAAAAATTAAAACAGTATGACAGAGATTTATAATAAACAGAAAATTTTGGTACTTATAGTGGTTTACTGTTTTTTAAAAAAATATGTGGGCATATAAATATTTGAATAAAAACATAGGACGAGAGACCTGTTATGTTTCTTTTTAAGATTTCTATATTTACCTAAATATCCCTATGGAGTCAAGGATGACGATTTTTAAATTAGATAGGAAGACCAAACAGAAATCTTTTTTTAACTAAGATGAGGATTGAAAATAAAAATGAAACACATCTAAGAGCTGGGATTAGAATTTATTCAATAACAATTTAAGGACCTGGTTATATAGCAATCCCCTAACATTACAAACATAAATTCTAAATGTTATCTTTGCTAACACATGGAAAAAGACATATTAATATCATTTACTTCAAAACTCCTTTATATATTTCAACAAAAGGAGCTTTTTGCATTTGGTAATTAACACTGATCATTTATTTTCCTACCAGCCTATTTTCTAAAGCATGCTTTTTTAACCCATGCATGTGTGTTTATTACCCCAACTTACTAAAATTTTAATGTCCTTGTATGGAATAGATGGAAATGAGGATTGGGTAGAAACAAAGAGAAATGAATGCATAAAATAACTGTCCCACTAGGAGTGCAATGGACTATGATGGTGGACTATAGATTTCTGGTGGTGGATGCAGTGTGGTGACAACACCTGAGGGGGAGATCCTCTGATTCTAAACACAAACAATGATATAAACCAATGTCACCTAAATTTAAAAAAAAAACTTGCCCCCAAAGATTTTTACTTAACACTCCCACTGTTATATATACACATATACACACGTATATACACATATGTACACACATATGTCTATATACACATATGCATACATACATGTGTATATATACACATGTATGTATGTGTGTGTATCTTCAGTTCTTGTACAGCAGCCAAATGAGATAAAAGCAATTGATTTTCAAATTATATCTCATACTGACATACTTTATTCACATTAAATCCTCACTTAAATTTGAGAACCCCCCCCCATATACAGTATATAATTTGTTATTTCAGAAACTCACATAGGGCTTGTATATATGCTTTGAAAATACTTTTTTAAAGCTGCTTTTTAAAAGAGATTTATTTATTTATGCATACAAGAACTGGGGTACAGGCCAGAGGTGTGGGGGGGTGAGAGGATCTACCAGAGACAGAATGAGGAACAGAACAGACAGATTAACTGAAACACACTGCTGAGGGGAGCAGCGGGCGGGAGAGTAAATTTCACATTAACATCACTGGGGCATTTTTGCCTATCTGAGAAAATGGAGTCAGGGGTCCAGGTGATGAAAAGTGAGAAAGGTTAAGTCAGGGAAACATCACTTGTGTTGACTTCCACTATGATAAGACAGTCATGCACAGGGCAGGGCTGCCATTTTCTTGAGTTCACAATTTGGCAGGAAATACAACAGTTAATATTTTGGACTTGCCCTTATTCACATCCTTATTTTAGTATATATACCAGACTATATATTTTACAGTAGGTATATGAAGTGACCTTGTGAATTGGAACTCTTGGGAATAAACTTTGCTGCAGCTAACACTAAATGTAAGTTACTTCTAAACTCACTCTTCCTGATAAGTCAAATACTTCTTGTCTCATCAATATCTTCTTTGTTGTGGTTGTTATTAAAATATACATAGAACAAGACAACAATGGATAATCCAATCAAAAGTGGGCAAAAGACTCAAATAC
Source organism: Galemys pyrenaicus (assembly GCA_019455555.1). Classification (NCBI taxonomy): domain Eukaryota; kingdom Metazoa; phylum Chordata; class Mammalia; order Eulipotyphla; family Talpidae; genus Galemys; species Galemys pyrenaicus. The sequence goes on from JAGFMF010011386.1 coordinate 2,458,708, forward strand.
ACATTCTTCTAAAAAAGAACATTCAGATGGGCAGACATGAAAAATGGGTCAGCATCACTTAATATGAAGGGAATGCAAATGAAAATCATAGCAGATATCACCTCATCCTTGTGAGAATGGCCCATATAAAAAATAATGGAAACAACAAATATTGGTAAGGTATGGAGAAAAAAGGAGTTGTTGGTGGGAATGAAAGTTGGTACAGCAGCTAAGGAAAACTGGAATTTCTCAATAAAGATGGAAATTCCATATGCTCCAGCAATATACGGTGGTAGGTATTTATCAAGGAAAATATGAAAATTCTAATATGAAAAGACTTATACATACACTGTCCACAATTGCCAAGTCATGGGACCAACCTAAGTGCCCTTCAACAGTTGAATGGATAAATTGTGGACTATATACTCAATGGACTATGACAGAGCATTTAAAAAGATGAAATAGTGGCTTTTGGGACAAAATAGATGAAATGATTATATTAAGTGATGTCAGAAATTGAATGTCCTTTCTATATTGAGGATATCTGGCCATGGTTACCAATTCTTCTGTAATTAGTAAACACAAGCTTTGAGAAACATATTTTTAAATGATAACTCATGAACAAGAGGAGCAATATTACCAATATTTTCTATTATTTCCCACGGTTTTTAGGGTAGTTCAGTCAAGTTCATTTCTATGAGGCTAAAGGAAATAGACATCGACTAACCAGGTTATCTTCACTTTCCTTGGTTCAACACATTTTTTAGTTTTTTTTCCAAAATAATTTCTAAGACCCATTCATCAATACAAACTAATTTTGACAAGGTTAAAATCCATTTCCTCTGGTAATCTGAGGGATGAGAACTCACTGGCTGTCAACATGTTTTCTGGAACCACCACCCCGGGCACCTTCTCACTACAAGGGTAAACAGCCCACAGGTGTTTGAACAGCATAGATTAGAAGCTTCTCATGCTTCACAGTCCCATCATGGCTTATTATAGAGTCCAAGAAGGTTGGCAGTAGAAAGCTGTTTACTTTTGTTTAAACAACATCTCCCAAAATTACTTTAGTCAGGCAACCTCCCATAATTTCCACTTAAAAAGCATCATTCAGGGCTGATGAACATCTGTTCTATTATTTGATGAGACTAACATCATTTGTGGTTATTTTCTCAGTTTTACCAGTCAGACAGCATCCCCTTGACTTTAGAGTTTGCGTATTGCCTGGAACAGAGAGCTTACTTAGTAAGCTTGTGAGTGGAGGAAATACACCAGGAGTTAACACTGTTTGGGAAAGTCTGGTAAACTGATGAGACAGACTCCCGTTACCCTCCCCCTTGTACTTCCTTCCTCCCCAACTTATCAGGTAAGGTTGTTTGTCCTAGCAGTTTGGTGTTTAGTGGTAAAAAATATTTTGCAACAATTAGTGGGCAAATGATAACCTTCATGGTGCTTTTGAGTCTCGCGTAGGTTCTTTTCGCCTGCCTGCTCCTATGTAGAATGCAGGACTTAGCTTCCTCCAGAGAGAGTGAGAAGGGGAGAGACACCTGGAGGGAGGTATATCTGAGTTGTCAATTCTGCCTACAGCACAGCAGGTAGAAGTCACTTTGCACTTCGTGTACTTCCCACCAATATCCATTTGTGAAAGGAGTAAAAAGGAGAGGAAGACGGCCCGAGAATAAGAAATAACAGAAGATGAGGGGGAAAAGAGTAATTTCTTATTTGCTCTCTAACATAACACCTCTTACTTGAAACAAAATGATCTATCATTTGGATGACCGTGCATTACATAACCGGTGTGCTGATATGTCCCCTGAAATTTTAACTATAAAGAAAAAAAATCAATTATATTTGCTGAGACAGAAGAAACATTTTGAGCAAATGTTTTGAAAACAAATTTAAAATTATGTTTTTCTTTTCTCCAAGCATTCTTCCTTCTTACTATGTTATCTGACTATTCTGCTGCATTTTCTTTTGAAGTTTTTAAAAAGAAGACACTTCCATAGAGAAAGCCGTACTCTGGCTCCATAAAGATAGGTGAGCTTAGGATTAGTGTTAAGTCGTGATCACAGTGCACCCACAGATATCAAGGCCAACAACTGGTGTCTCCTGAAAACACTCTAACAAACTTTCTTGGACTAATCTAAATTAAAATCACTGCCATATACCACTCTAAAATTCAAGAGAAACGAAGTATCAGAGATGATTTTTGAAAGACAGTTAAGCTTGTTGTATTTGGGGAATTAAACAACAGCCTCTGTCCCACACCTGACAAAAAACAGTTAAGAGAACTCGAAGGGCCAATGTCTGTATCAACATAGAAATTTTAAAGGGCCAATGTCTGTATCAACATAGAAATTTAAAATGACTGGTAACAGCAATGGTAAGTGGTACAGGGGTGTGGGTGTGTTTGTGTAGATTTTTTGTTTTGTTAGATTGTGTTTATGTGGCAGCTTTATACACAGTGTCTTTAAAACACTGTAGTATGCTCGGAAACTGCATGCAGCTCCAAATCAAGACCTCGTGCCTTTTCCTCCCTTCCACTACTGGTATCAAGATTCAGAAAGGCTACCCCAGAGGAGCTGCGCTGGCTGCTGTTCATTGTTATTGTGCTATTTGCTAATATTCACTGAAATTTCTCTTTGCTCCATCTCTTCTTCTTCAGTGACTTCCTTCAATAAGGGATATCATGCAACATTTCAGAAAATCCCAGGAGCTGTTTACTGAGAATGCATGGTGTGGAGGGAAAACAGGATACTTGATTAGGTGACCTTGGCAACTCTTTCCCAGATTGCAGACTATCTCCCTAGCTCATTTGGATGATGGCGTCTTGGTTCCTACTCAGGCTGTGCCTATGGTGCTCCCCCACTGAGCTCACAACACTTTCCAGCAACGCAGGACACTAGAAAAAAGGAGGAAGAGGAGACCCCAGATGTTCTCCATGGCTTCTCCACACATCGCACAAAGTTGATAAAGCAAGTCGCCACCTCAATGTTTTTCCATTCTTAACTTCTACAAGTACATTGTAATTCTCAAGTTCCCCCTGCAGTGTGAGAGCATCCCCAAAGCTTAACGTATCCTCTTCATGTCCAATATCACCCTTTGTATTTAAGTGATAATGTATCATTTACAAAGAACTTACATGATTCTATTTGATTTATTCAGGAGCCATGTCAGAGAGGCAGTGTTACTCTTATTATTTACAATAGATAGAGGGGAAACTGAGGCTGTCAGAACAATTGCTCAAAAAGAATATCTCCCAGTGGACGAGCCAAGGCAGGAAAGACAAAGGTTGGGCTGTCTGCTCTGTGTTATTTCCAACAGACCAAGTTTCTCCTTCCACCACCGACTTTCTCTCTGTTTTGTAAGACATAATTATCTTGCTTTAATACTGAATTCAAGGTCCATGGAAATAGATGTTCTTTTAGGGAAAGTCTGATGGAAGCATATTTTGGGTTGTTCTACAGTTTCTGACGGAATCAGGACAGAACCCCTGGCACATGTTTACAAGGAGTCCTTTGAAGGCTTCATATTCACTTTTCCAAATGTGGCTTATAGGCTGAAATTTGTCATACTGAGCTCATGACGTCAAGATAACTTGCTATGACATTTGATCTGGTGCCTACTTGTCCCAGAAGTGAGTCGCTATAGTTACTATTTGTGAGACATTTATGCTTAATTTCTTTTTAATTTATATATCAAAGGCCCAAACTAAGAAGAGATAATGAAGATTCTTGATAGTTCTAGTTGATGCAGCTATCTATGGTTTTATTTGAAAAAGGCATAACTGCCTGTAAAATTAGAGCCTGGAAGTGGTAGTATAATTTCTGTACTGACATGTCAGAGGAAAGGAAAAGACAGGCCATCTGCAAGGTGGAGGTATCGCGATAGGGTATTTGTATGACATGATTTGGAATCCAGAGAAACTGGGGATCACTTCATGCACAATCTGCTGTCTTGGTATACTCCTGGACCCTGCTCTTGAGGCTGGCACATCTGAGCTGGCCTCTGCCAGGTATGTGATGGCTCTGAGAGGGCCCCACTAAACCACAGAAGAACACAGGTATCTTCTATAAAGCTGGAACATAAAAGCCATTTTGCGTTGCTATTTAGCTTTTCCACCCTCAGCCTGACTTACAAAGCCAGACGTATAACCACACACATCGACCTAGAACTCTGCCCTGTGATGCTTTGTCTCAGAAAGCCTCTCTTCTCCCTCTGTCAGTTCTCAGCAGCACTGCTGTGGCGTGCGAGGCTGGGTCATTCACGCATGGGTGGTGATCCCCTGCATGCAGGAGAGTGTGTGCTTCTGTCCTTGACTCACTTTTTTCTTTCTTCCTTTCTTTTCTCTCCTCCTCAGTCTTAGTACCAGCCAGACCTTTTCTGTTTACCTCTGTTCTTTTATTCCTGAGAAACTCGGAGTGCTATTCAGAGCAGATGTGTTTGCACAGAAGGAACACAGGTAAGTTGCTCAAACCAGGTAATAAGATGTGCTTCCAGGAAAATTTCAGGTCCGACGGCACTGTTGTCCTTCACTTCATTGATCAAAGATAACAAAAGGCAATCTTTTTTCCTTTTAGATTTTTGACAGAGGTAGTTCAGGTAATGAGCAAAGTGATGCTCTGAATATGTCCTGACAGATGTAGAAAGGATCATAAAAAAGACCAGGGCAGACACAGTAGAAAAGTCAGACTTGACATTGACAGTGTTTTTAATGGAAGTCAGTACACACAGATGCTGCAGACAAGGATGAGAGGTTCACTTAAACAGGGGTGGTTGCTAAATCACGAATACTCTATTAGCAAAGAAATTAAGAGCATAATTACATAGACACATTGAAATATTTCCATTTAGCATGAGGTACGACAAGCCTAACTACCTTTCTCCTGCTTTTGCTCCTCTCATGATTTATCTCCTTGTGGCTAGGTGACAAGGGAGGAGGATTAGAATAATCATAGTCATCCATGCTGATAAAGTATGTTTTAAGTATCCAGTATTTTCACATTAGTAATTTCCCTTTTACATACAAGATTTCTGAGTTTCAGAAAGGTCACGTGGTTTGCCCAACATGCGTTGGCTTGCAACTTTCAGACCCAAGATTTAAGTAAAAGATTTTTTCACTCCTTTCATTCTTTCATTGTAACAGCATGACATTTCTGAATGACACCTGTTAGATTCTAAAAATTATAGCCAACATCCCTCCTTCCAGCTTATCTTGGGTAAATTCTACCCTAAACTGAGGTTCAAATTTCTCTAAAACTTATACTTCTCTTTTTCCACAAGCTACCTGTGACCTAAGTGTTGAATCAGAGACTGACTCAAGTTTCCATTCTAAACACCATCCAGAGAAACCTGAATATGTACCGATTTTAACCTAGAAAATGGATGTGTGTAACATTAACTTTAATGTATGCATGGACATACAAACATACCTTAGATTATTACACTTTACAATATAACGTACCATTACAAAGAAAACAATACTTTTACAGAATAAAAGTAACTATGGCAACGTACAGATTCAAATCAGGCTGCCTCCCAGGTGGTGGCAGCAGCTTCCAGTTTCCTCAGTAACCTTCCATTGAAATGTGTCTTAAATACACGCATTTTGGGGGTGCATCAGCTGAATTTCCTACTTAATATCCTCACTTTAATTTACTTTTCTGTGTTGATCATGAGAATAATCTGATCACATGAAATTCTTTGGGCTTGTCTGTTTCACTGTAACCTACTTATCCTCTTGCATTTCAGAGCGCTGCCAAATCTTGGAACCCCCTACCCCCTTTTGCTGATCACTGGTCAGGAGGAATTAAGACAGCCTGGAGACAAAAGATAGTTTCAGTAAAAAACCCTCACATTGACTACCAATGAGTAGCCATTGCTGGCTGCCCCTAGGTCTCCCTCTCCCAAATTTGCTGAGTGCAGAGGATTTGGGTAACAGAAAAAATTACTATAAGCTAAATTCCCTGAATTTCCAAGCAAGGCTGAGTTCCATAATGAGGTGAAATTTTATGAGATAATGCAGGGTGAGAATTGGCAATGATGGCCCCTCAATTCAACACATTTCTAACACGTGCTCACAGGTGCATGGCATTGTTGGAGGTACAGAAAAGCTAACAAATGAACGAAAACTAGTGTTCACATTAAAAATATGAGTAGAGTAGAAGCAGATGTGTGTGTATTTAGTATATGGTGAAATTCATAAGAAAACCACAGATAAAAGGTTTTAAAATTTTTTTAGACATAAGTTCTTAGAGGATTTTGTGCTATCTGTTAAGAGGCTGTAAAAAGTTAGAAATACTACACAGAGGGAAAAAAAAAGCCTGCCTGGGTTAGAGAGTTTATGTGGACACTAATACTTGGAGATTAGACTGGGTGAAGAGATACCATAGCTTGGAATTTATAATTTAGTAATCAAACAAAAATCACTTAAATTTTTGACAAGGTCTAAGGAAAAAACTAATCTATAATTTTGAAGATAGAAAGAAAAAAGTAGCTGAGAGATGAAAACTATATCTAAGAAAAAATAAGGGGAAGAATTAGGACAGATGCAACAGAAATGGAGGTGTGATAAAGACAGAATATTGACATGAGCAAACAATTTGGTAGAGGAAAAAAGAAAAAAGTGAATGAAAAATGAGTGGACCATTAGTGAAAGTGATAAAAATATACTTTTTATTGATTTTATTTTTATTGCATTAACTTATTAATTAGTGAACATATTCATCAAATAATTACTGAACACTTACTTTGTGTCTACAGTATTATTTTTTGCCTGATACTCTGCTTAGGAGTTCAAAGAGGTACAAGGTTTAGTTTAGGGAGATGACGGGCTTAGAGAGTGATAGAACATGCCAGTAAGTCATCAGTGGTCCAGAGGGATCTGCAGTTCAGAGAGTAACTGGGCCAGGATGAGCTATACAGAGAGACTGATAGTTGAGGCTGTGGAGCAGGGTGAGATCACTGAGAAAGAAAAATTCTCAGGAAGAAGAGAGAAAATTTAAGACACTACCTAAGACTTGGAAGTTTGGAGGGGCAGGAACAATTAGCAAAGGGCTAGTTAAAAATCAAACAAGAGGAAAGTCGAGCCAGTACAGCATCGGGTGACGAGTAGCATCCACGGCAGCCCACGCTCCTGGATATTCCCCAGCATGAACTTCTCAAAAGAGTAAGCAGCGGATGCCCCTGAATGAGGTCATCACGTGATCCGCTTCAAGCAGCCTCCCTGGCAAGTAAGGAACTGGGGTCCAGTCAGGGGGAGTGGGGGAGGGGTGGCAGAAGTTTGGTTGGGAAAATAAACAGTGGAAGAAGCCAGAGACTGTAAACCATATAGGTAGTATCTGTTTGAAGACTCATGTGCTAGGTCCTACTTCACTGGTTTAATACATATTTAAGCATTTTAATGCCCAGCACAGTATGACTCCTGTGCGAGATGCTGTTTTTATCTTTCCTACAGATCAGAAAGTGGACATACCAGGTTAAGAAGTTTGCCCTACCTCACCTGGTAAATAACTTCGATTTGCACCCACGAGGTCTGGCTTCAGAATCCCTGACCACCCTGGTATATTGTGAGGCTAGTGACACTTAGGTTTGTGGGGAGTAGGAGAGATTGATAATGATCAAAGCAAGGGGATACAACGTACTTCCAGGGCAGAAGTTCCCTGGAAAAGGATTAAGAGAAGAAAGCATGAAATTTCAAGCTCAGAGGTACACAGGTGTGGGCATGTGCATGGGGTGATTTTTTTGTCCTTTTAGTAAAGTAAGAAAAGAGATCACTGGCTTAGGACACTGAATAGGGAGTACTGCCTGAATAGGAGAGCCTGGGAGAACCCTCTACATAAACCCAATTATTCACGCTGCTTTATTAATGAAAAGTGTATTTTACAATGGAAAAGGAAGAATCACTAGGTGCACACAAGTCTATCAACAAACCCTACCCAGACATGCATGAGTATTATGACAGGCACACAGAGGACACGTCAGATGGGCAGACCTCATTATTGGGTGGTGCATGAGAACTAAAAGGCAACTTCTAATCTCACAGATATTCTCTATGTGGAGTGGCTTTAATGGCAAAAAGAAACAAAGTACAGCCCAGCTAACTCAACAGCATATTGATGTATACTTTTCCTTTGTGTTTTCCTTTGCAAGAAGAGCTTGCTATTTAAAATCTGTTACTAGGTGATAATGGGAAAGCACATTTTTCTCTCCTCCCAAGCCATCCCTACACATTTCACTGTGTGTTTTCACGGTGTGTTTGCAAGTAAAAATACCTGTTGCCATGCACGTGAGAGGCGCAGAATGCAAAGCTGTAATGGAGTAGGGTTGGGTCAATGACAGCACCATTTTCTGAATGTTCCATCAGTTCTGTAAGGTAGCAGAGATGTCTGTGACAGCCTCTCACACCATAACGGGCACAGTACTCATCTAACACAAAGACTTGGCCAGGGCTAAACCAACCCTGCAAAAGAAAAAAAAAAGAAAAAAAATTCCTTCTGAACTAGGATTTGCTTTTCTGTAGGTCCTGTCAGCTATCATAAAAAATTGTGTTAATGTGTCTGTTGTAATTGTTTTTTCTTTATCTTTTCCTACAACACTATAGAGGTTTCGGGAGCACATTTCCTCACCTCAGCAACTACATATATTTCACTAGGTTACCCTCCATGTCCAGTCAACATCCAACACCAACCCATAGGTCCCCTCTACCCTCTTTTTTTCCCTTTGGTAACATGATTCTAATTGCCAGAAACTAAGGGTTTGTTTGCTTTTTCTTTATCTTCTGCAAATAAGTGAAGTCATATGGTATTTGTCTTTTACTGACTCATTTCACTTAGTATAATTCCCTCAAGTTCTATACATATTGTAGCAAATGGTAAGATTTCAGCTTTTTAACGACTGAGCAGTATTCCACTACTCACACACACGTTTGTGAGTATGCACACTATATTTTCTTTATAACATCATCTGTCATTAGGCACTTGCCTTGTTTCCATGCCTTGGATATCATGAATTGTGTTGTATTGAACATGGGGTGCAGTTTTTTTTTTTTTAAGTCTTCAAATAAATACCCAGAAGTGGTATCAATAAATCATAGGAGACCTTTTTTTTTTTTTTTTTTGGAATTACTATACTGTTTTCCATACTGGCTGCACCAATTTACAGTCATACAACAGTGCACCAGGATTCTTTTTACTTTACATTATTGCCAATACTTAGTATTTCTTGACTTTTGTAATAGCCATTCACAATGAGGTGACAGCTCATTGTGGTTTTGATTTAGACAATTTTTAAACTAGTGAAATATTTCATGTTACTTTCAAAAGAGCTAATATCATCAATTTTGGAACTGATGTGAGACTGGCAACCTAATAGTATTCTGTCTATATTGTCCAACAAGGCAGGGGTAACCTGCTATCCACTAACACTCAAGATGAGTCAAATTAATAAACCACATCTAAATTTTCAGTCACAAAGTTGACATTCCAAAGAACTTCAATCTCTGTATGAATCAACTAAACAGAAAACAGTTGAACAAACACCATAATTGAAACAGTCTGGTTACCGAAAGTATTTTAAAAAGAACTAAAAAGAAAATTTCAATAACTCTACCACATACTATTTGAGGATTTAAGTATTTGGGACAGTGTTCTCATTGTGTTTGTCTTTCTATTACCAACATAACAAAGTTAGCATTTTGTGGTAGTGGTATCTGCTTCTCCAGAAATGAGGTGTGTGTCTGTAAGGAGACCCAAGTGAAACAGCAGAGAGGGTTTGGCTAATGTTTGATTCAAGGTTAATACATATTTAACATTTTAATGCCCAACACAGTATGACTCCTGTGCGAGATGCTGTTTTTATCTTTCCTACATTGTGGTTTATAAAATGGTTCAGTAGATTATATTGATTTATATGAACTAACTAAAGAGAAAAGGGTGACAGGGCATTTTAAAAGGGGGCAGAGAAGAATGGTGAGAAATATAGAAAGATGAGCTGCATAAAGAAAAGGAGGCAGAGGAGAAAAAGAACACTAACATACTTAGTGAAGGGATGTTACAGGGACTGTTCTAGACATATTACACATGTCTTTAATACTTAAATCTGATAGTTATTTTGATCTCCATGTTATCGATATATAAGTTGAAGTGAGGAGGTGTTCAGTGAGCTGCTGAAGATCACACACTACAAATCATTTGTCATGACTTAAATCTAGATAATTTCTGGTCACACCATGCTCACTACCCTCTAGGTGCTGCTGGGGTCACACTCTGGAGCTCTCCTCAGACTCCATGGACACCTGGGGTTGTTCACATAATTAAGTAACTTCTCACGATTTGGTAACTAACCCCACTAAGTACAATCCAAAAGGAAAGTGTCCCTTATAAAGTTCACTGTATGTGTGCTTGTCCATGGAAAGATATGGCAGGGTTTTGTGATGATTTGTTTTATTCTCCATGCAATTGTAAAGTTTGAGCTACATCAGGTTTAAACTATCCAATCACATAACGAAAAACTGGTACTTAATAGATAGTCTACAAACAAATTATGAAGCATCAGTGTAATTCAGGCAACAATTGTTTCATTTCCTTTAGTCAGCTGAAATATTCCTAAAAAGCTGGGACACCTCTTATCTGACATCTTACTTTAAAGAAAACATAACACCATGTTCAGTAAACAAGACTGAGTAGTGATAGAAATAATGATATTTTGGTTAGAAGAATTCCAGAGGAATTGTCATCGACAATATAAAACCACAGAAAGGCATCTATAATTCCCAAGTTATAGTTAAATGCCCACATTCTGAGGAGTTAATAAACACACCTTCCAATTATAAGTTAAACTTTGTATCCTAAATTTTGGCTAGTTTCAACCCATACCAGGTAGTAGCTTAGCTATATGATTTAGCAATTTTTTTAAAAAAGGAATTAAAATGATCTTTGGAGGACTAATGAAGTCAAAGTTTTCCTCAGTTACATATAGTACCTCTCATATTGCTATCCCACTTTTAAAAAATCCTGTCTGTTAGATTGTTTTTCTGGGAACAAAAGAGAGAAATAGAAAATATCAACATTAGGTGAACAGAATTTAAACCTTAAAATGTCTGTAGAGGTGTTAGTAAATCCTATCACAGAGGGTTTTTTTAAAAATCTTCATTAAAGCCTTCTATTTTCATTCAACCTTCTCCAGAGGGACTGATAAACCACAGTCCAGTGTCTGTTTGAGTCTAATCTCCTGTCTATTGAGTGGCACAGCGGTGGTCTTCAAGTGTATAATTTTCAAATTGGGACACAATCGATTGAGATCTTTTATCCTTAACTCCAACTACAGTTATGAAATAAGTCAGGAATAACATTTCGCCCCATAACAAGCACTTCTCACTTTTAAAAACCTTTCCTTTTAACCTCTAGGAGACCAGACAGACAAACTGTACTCTGTACTCACCAAGCAAGAATAGGAATCGTTCAGTCTGTGATCCAATGTCTGTCTCTGGAGTATTCTAAAAAGGAAGGCGTGGTCAAGTTTGCAAGGATTTGCAGAAATAAACTCTTCCACACCATGTTTTTGAAAACGGTCTGCATCTGTAAATTTGAAAAAGTACAATATATTTATTTTTCTCATTTAATGGCAGCAAATGCTAGTCCTGAAGAACACTAAAATGCGTGTCCCATGGTAACAGAAGACTACCTTTTATGATGTAAAATATGAAATCAAGAATTCAGCAAAATGACCTAAATCGCAATTTCTTGTCTTTAACTGAAGTAACTAATGCATTATAACACATAAGCTTATATATTATATATGTCATACATTGCTGGTATGTATCATGGCCCTTGCTTTTCAGAGCTTAAGTAAAAATGATGGAAAAAAATCCACAAATTATCTGAAATGAGAAAATTCAATTTTGATTCAAAACTACTTCTATTATGCATCATAACAATACTTTCTGAATTTTAGGAAAAATTGAAGCATTTTAAATACATATTTACTTAAAAACTGGCTGGAAAAGAACCTAGGTCTCTTCATGTAAACCAGCAATGATGGCTATAAGCCTGCTTTCCAAATGGCAAACTAGGGCAGAAGTGAGCACAGAAGCTCCAGCTGGATCACTTCCAGTCTCTTTTTCTTTGTATGGAGCTTTTAATGGGACCAGCATTAATGTAGAAATGGTAATGAATGCTCTCCAGCTTCAAGTTTAAGAGACATGAAAAAGGGAGCATCATGTTTGTGCAAATATGCAGACAAAGCATAACGTCCCAAATGGCACTTCAACCAAAAGCCCAAATGTATTGTTCTTTACAGATTGCGTCTTTCAACGCCTGTAGACCCTGCGGGTTTATCAAAAGACCAGCTTTTGTGATGGCTTTCCTTAATGGTATGTTTTGTCAAAGTCTTCAATGCGAGTTATTTACTAAGGATAGAGAGAAAAAGCCACACACAACCCCAAAAGAGTGCTGGGGTGTTACTACATTAGCCCTGTCAGAAACGTAGCTTGCATTGGGCAAGCCATCAGTCAACGAGACAGAAGTGGACTTTCCTCACAATGGCGGAGCCATGGCTCCATTGTTCCTTAAAATTTACAGACAGACCTCATTCTGGTCATCACAAGAAGCAGGGTCCTCAATGTAAGCTAAATGTGGTTTTTAAAACCTATACGGTACAGTCCTAAAGTTGCAAAGGAAAGGAGACAAAAGTTTATTGATTAAACCCAATTATAGAGTCAGGCTCATAATAAAACTCAATATTGATCTGTGGACATGATGCTAACATAATCAGTCACATTTAGATATTTAGCCCAGATCATATTGATCCATGTCAAGTTCAACTTTCAGCCATATTTGTAGATGGAGGAACTATATAATTCAAGCTGAAGGGTCTTCAGAGTCACATTTTTTAAAACAAGATACACAAGCTAATTTCTCCTCTCTCACCAATGACAGAGATCTAAAGGTGAATGTAGCAAGTAGGCAATAAATGGCTGCTCATTGAAGATGAGGTTATGATTCATGGAGAAAGTAGTATGTGTACTGCTTTACATTTAATAATTACTTGAATGATCAAATACATTAATGTCACAAATTAGTATTAATGGAGGAAGATAAAACTAAACTGCTTTTCTTGAACAAAGAAATGAGACAATGCAACTTCTCTTGTATTTTATTCTTATGTCTGAGAGTCTTGTAATTTAGCTAAATATATGATAATGTGAAATAATATCAAGTGAAGAGATGGATTATTGAAAAAATGGGAAGTGCATATTATAAAATTGGAAAATTATTTTATATTTTGAAGAATTTATCTTAGAATCTTCATTTTTCTATTATCTGAGTAAAAATATCTTTTAGTATCACCTTTATGGAATTAAATTACTACTTTTATAAAACATCTGCTGAATTTTTATTCATTATTTCTTTCACCAGAGAAGGTCATAACTAGAAGTTAAAAATAACACCCATTAATGGCTTATCTGTTGAAAACAGGATATGTAATGCATTTCAGAGGGAAGAATTTCACAATTCTCCTTTTATTGTAAAGGTTTGTTGAAGCAAATTTTTTACTTTGCAACGATGCATTTACAGTTCAAAGTAAAATATATAAGTTCCTGGGGGAGAAGAGTCCATGGTTCAGTTCTACAATTAAATCATATTTTCAAACAGAAATTTACTTTATGAAACATTTTCATCATGAAATAGAACTTTAAACTATATATTTATTGTGGCAAGCCTGCATCACATATTTGAGAGGAAAATGAATTTTCCAATAGTTACCATTAGTGATAAAAATAATATTCACAATAGCAATGTAATCTACAAATACACATTCTATATTGATAATAGAAAAAACATACAGGTAAACCAAACCACTGAAGTTTTTATTAAAAAAGAACCCTATAATCTCTCTGGGGTTGTAATCCAGTGAAAGTGAAATGTCTTCTTGAGGATGATCCTGTCTTCAAAATGGGTTTATAAGGAGCAAACATGCTTTTTTCCTATCTATATCTGATAAGGACACTTTCAAATATTTTATGCAAACTTATTTCCCCACAAACCATTATATTATTCATTTCAATGAACTTATAAAGAAATAAAAATTAAAAGGCAAAAGTTTTGATCTCTCTGTCTGAGAAACCTTTTACTTTAAAATTCCTTCATGGATTAAAGTGAAAAGCAATCACCATTAAAACAGTACATAGTTTTTATTTTTACTAAAAAAATATTTTCATATAGTTTTCTCTTAGTGTAACATCTCCATTTAATTCTTAGGGAGCAAGATATTTTGTATGAATCAAATGGCAAATGTGCTTTTCATGAATAACAATGAATCCAAGATTTGGAGACTTGCTTTAAAACTGGATTGTACCAGCTTATCTTTATGTTTATTTTAACACAAAATTATGATGATTAATTTTAAGTGGAAAATTATTCATACCACTAATCAAATTTGTTCACTTATAATGACAAAGTTCAGTTCCATTTGTCTTCTGAAACAAAATAAGAAAATTATCAAAAAAATCCAAGAAGATACAGGCTAAAACAACATCCTGTGAAACTGTCATAATGATGATTAACCTATGGACTAACCACAGATGTGGGACATGGTAATTGAGGGTATTGGTGGAGAGTTTCTATGGTAACAGTTGGATATATGCTCCAGCATCTTAGGTGGTACTGTCACCAGGTGTGGTAAAAGTGGATGGATGAAAATCCAAATCGAGTAAGATTATTTGCTGTAGGCTTAATATTCCCTTATTCAAACAGAACCCAAACATTTAAATTTTTCATTAGGGCACTAGCTATTGGAACTCAAGAGGAAAAAGTAAATATGCTGGTAGTACCAGTTTAAACCAGTCACATGGATTTGAGAATAGTGAAGAGAAAACAATGAGAGAAGGTGCTTGCAGGCCCTATTTGTGGTGGTGGCTGCAGTAGGGACTGTCTCGTGGCCCAGATAGACCCATGTGCCCAAGAACCGAAATTCCAAGACAGGCACCTAAGTCAGAATTTGGAACATGAGATGGGGAAACATTCCTCTTTCCTTTGCAATTAATTCTAACGAGGTTGCAGTTTCTGCTGTTCCTGTTGTGAGCGCCTGGAGATATAAAAGGGAAAAGGTAGGAAAAAGATTTTGAATGAAGGTGCTAGGGGGGCTCCTGGAGAAGAAGAGAAGACCATTCATTAGCATTCTGAGACCACTCAGGTCCAGGCCTGTGACTGAAGCTGTAAAGGTCTAAGAAGAGGGAGTTGCTATAGCCAAGAGTTGGTCTTGTCCTTTGGAAAGATGGCTAAACTAAGTGGCAAATGAATCTTCTGAATTACAGTAAGCTGGTTTAAAATTGTCTTAGGTTTAGAAGTTTGCCTGTAGCTGCACTGAGCACAACCCACACCTGATTATACTTTCAAGGAGCTTGAAGATTTACAGAAAGTTAAAAAAACTTCCAGAGAAATACATATAAGCTATCTTTTTACTGTACCTATGTGAGCATGTTTTATGTTGAAAAATGAAGAGAAACAGCAGATAGATATATTAATTAGGAGTTTGTTCACACCTCTACTATTGACCCAAATAATTTCTTAGCTTGATTTTTGTTAAGCCAATTAAAAATGGATGTATGGGTTTGCACATCTGGCTTTCTGTAGCAAATAATGAACCAGTAATGTTTTCACGTGATGACAATTTGAATCAACACATACAGACCTAGGCTTATAAACAAAGTAAATCAATATTCAACATTTTGTAATAACTTATTTGATACAAAAGGAGACATACTTTACCCATGAAGTATGGAATTTAGCTTATTAGATCTATCAGGAAAATAGGTTCACAAAATTAAATATAGCTATATACTCTGAGTTAATTTAAAAAATGGCTAAAAATAAAAAGGAGGTAACTTTTCTGGTTAATTTTTGACATTAATTTTTGGAAGTCAATAGCATTGTATGTTTTATGTTACATATGTGAGAAAAAATACGAAAAACAAAGCACCTTATAAATACTTTGGTTGGAGAAACTAAAGAATCAGTTAACCAAAGAATGTTTATTAGGCAGGCAAAATGCAACGCACTTCTCAAGCAGAGAAGTTAGAGAACTCACAGCCCTTCATTCCCCCTCTAACTTGAGAGTCAAATAAAGAGGAAGGTAGAATACATTCACTTGTCAGAGAAATTTATAATCATGCACTATTATATACTAAAATAGGTAATAAAGTCATCTAATATATTAGATTTTATATACTTACTATTTTGTTCTATTCCTACAGAGTCAGCATGCTTAGTTTTAATAATGAACTTTTCTTAAAGATATGAAATTAGTAACTCGAAGAAAACAGAAGAAATGAAATAGCAACTAGTTTTTCCAGTTAAATTTATTCACTTAGAATGTTTTAGGTTTAATTCTGCCTATAGTCTTATTGGACTTTTTTTTTTACAAAGTAAAACACCACATCATATATATATATGTGTGTGTGTGCATATATAAACAACTTAGCAATCTCTACTAAATATCATTGTGCATTTGTATATGCTATTGTAATATCCTCATTAAAATATGCCCAAATTATAATTATTACCCTCAATGCCCAAAGAATGGTTGTTTCTACTTTTCTGTTGTGGCAAAATGACGTTTTTTTGTTTCATAAATGGTAAGATTATCCTAATTATTCTGGGTTTGCTTAAGTTACTGATATTGAAAACCCATATCACTGTGAAAACTTTAATATAATGAAGTAAAAAAAAAAACAAACACAAAAGTACTTACCCTTGCCAGCTATAGGTCAGCAAAAAGCAAAGAAAATCAAAATATATTTTAATGGGTTTGAAATACATTTATTTCTATAACTACTCATATTAATTTCATATTATTGTCTCAGTTTCTAATAGTGATTCTGAAAGTTCTTTCACAGGATGACCAAGGAAGAAGGAAAATGGATGTTATGGAAATAAGGGAGGCAGCAAGTTATTAACCGAGAGGGCAACAGTTCTGCGGAACATTCCAGTGGTGTCTCTGATAAAGGTCATGGCCAGTATCCTTATTCAGATGAGGTAAAAAGTCATTTTCTTTTTTTTTTCCTTTATAAAGAATACTAAGGTAGTAGCATCTGCTCTGACACTAAACTTTACCAACAGACTTGAATATAAGAAAGTTGTTAATAACTTTTCAGGGCAAGCTGATCAAGGAGCAAGACAATTCAATTCTGTTCTGTTGATCAACACTACCTTTTATCTAATTAGAAAGAGATTACAAAGCTATCTGAAGCCATTATTTAGGTTCTTCATTGATGGATTCTGTATTGTCTAATCATAGCCTTAATGATAGGGGTCAGTGGTTCCCAACCACTGGTTTTGTCATTACATGTAAGATGAATATCCATGAGCTCAGCATGCTCGTGGACACCCTTTGAACTTAGGTTGTTAAGAAAAAACACTGGACCACAGAAGAATGAGAGTGACATTTTCATAAGTATAATTTAAGTCACTGTAAGTCAGTGGTTCTCAAATGGGGGCGATTCTTCCTATCTTCAACCCTATCTCCTAAGACAGTAGTAATGTCTTAAGGCATTTGATAGCCACACAAGTGGGGAGGGTACTACTAGTGAGTAGAAGCACGAATGATGCTAAACACCCCTCCTCACCAACCTCAGAAATACAGAATTACTGTCCCCAAATGTTAATAGTGTCCAAGTGGAGAAATCGTGCTCCAGCTTACAAAAAATTATTCTGCTTTTGGTCAGGGTTGTGTAACGGGAAACAGATTTAACTTCCTACCTGAAACAATTAAGAGTTCAGAAAAAATATATATATTAAAATTAGTTCTCAGAACACTGGACATCAGGTAATATAAATGAGTGATTCCTGAGACAGGCAACTAAAGAGTGATAAATGTCATTCATATGGTGATAGAATTGGGGGAGCTATGTTGGCATTACCTGTGGGGGTATCCCAGTATTACCTCAATTAAAATATATAAATAAATTAAAAAGACTCACATATAAAAAAGCTGAAAGAATTCATCATCATCAGACACACACTACAAGTTAGGTCAAAGGACATCCTTTAAGAGGAAGTGAAATACCTACATGAGTGGAGTGTGCTGAAAATGTAAGTGCATCAGAAAGTAAATAACATTTTCTCAACTATTATTTGAGTTTCTTTAAAAGTTAATTGACTGTTGAAGGTAATAATGACAATAGAATGCAGTGTGGGGTTTATAACATATGTAGAATAAGTGCATGAAGTTGGAGTCCAAAGGTTAGATAGGAGAAATGGACAGATGCTATTGTAGGGTTCATAGATCATGTGTGAAGTTGCAAAATACCCTTTAAAGATAATGATAAATTTAAAGGTATATACTTCAAAAACCAAAACACAAAGGTGACTAGAATCTTCAATTATTTTGCTGAAAGTGCCTTTTTAAAAAGATGCCCAGATATAATCCTGAAGGGTATCTAAAAAGAAAAGTGAGTAGTTATTTGATACATGAAAAGTAGAAGAAAATAATGCATGTCAAGATGTTACTTCCTTAGAGAAGACTCTTGAGAATAAAAGGCCACTGAATGAGAAATCACAATT
Source organism: Galemys pyrenaicus (assembly GCA_019455555.1). Lineage (NCBI taxonomy): Eukaryota > Metazoa > Chordata > Mammalia > Eulipotyphla > Talpidae > Galemys > Galemys pyrenaicus. The sequence continues at coordinate 2,477,247 of JAGFMF010011386.1, forward strand.
TGAACTTAATATTAAAGACAAACTGATCTATTGCCGGGAAAGCCAGGAAAGTTCCAGAGTATAACAAGCTAGGACATTTGGTTAATGACTATAAAAGCTATGTTTGAAAGTGTTTCTATCATTATTACATAATTCATTACTAAACACTTATAAACTAAAGTGAAATAGATTTCATAATGATTTAAATTAGCATATGTAAAATGACATGAACATTAGGGTATTCAGAAAAAGAAACATAGCTTGATGACTTGGCTCATTCTGCAACAGAAAATAGCCCTATTTTCCTTTTGGGTAATTAAGAACAACTCTAGAAAGTAATGATTCATCATTTTGGTATTCTGGAATCCTACTAATTCCAATTTGATTTTGTATTCTTTGCCCATTTGTATACAGGCTACCTAAGTTAAAACTACAAAGCTAAAATAAACATTCTTTTGTGAAGTTTTATAGAATTTTCTTTTCTTTTTAAAATTTAATTAGATTTATTTAATTATATTTGAAATCAGTTGTATTCCCCAGGGAGTTCCCCCCTCACTCCCCATAGTCCTTTTGGTTTATCTTTGACCTTTTGGTCTTGTTGAGTTTTTTTAAATGCTGTTTTCATTTAAGAAGTCAAAGATGATTTTAATGTTGGTCCAAAAAACATGTAGAAACTTACTAAATGTTTACTGAAATAGTCACATAGAATTTTGATACACAAAACATAATGCTCAATGTTGTAATATGAATGACCATTTAGATGCAAAAAATCCATGTTCAGCAATTGTTATAAACCTGTTAATCTTTTTTTCATTGCGCTCATTGCTCTATGAGAAATTATATTTCTATTAAAATGGCTAACCTCCATAAATTACATGTTATCTGTACTAATTATAGTTTATGAAAGTATAGGACTCCAAATATAGCATTTCCCAAATATATAATAACAAAGGAATAGAATCAGGATGCTTGATGAAGTGAATTAGAATTGGCTATCAATGTATGTGTATCAAAATATATGCCATGTTGGAAGGTAAAGCTCTCCAAAAGCTACTTTTGCACTAAACCATGCACCTAACAACCATTCCCTGAGTTTAGTATATCCATCAGTTTCCTCTTGAGATACTCTAACAAAAGAATCAATATGACAGAGAATTGCTGTGCTTGGGAGACATGCATACGAAACAAAATGCAATTTCCAGTGATACCCCAAACTTGGCAGATTCATAGCTGGAAACCACATATACTATTTACTACAAATTTGTGTGAAAAATTAGATAACTGATTTTCTGACTACTAACACAAACTATTTTTATTCAATTAGGAAGCAGTTAATGATGTAAACTATAATACTGAACCAATTTATCTCAGGTAATTTTATATCTCATTAAGATTATTAATTGATAATCAAATTATTTTCTAAAACTTACAAAGCTGAGCATCTGCATGGAGAGATCCCCCTTTAGGATTCAGCTTATGGGTCTGGATTGCAGGAATGGGTTTGTAAGATTGACCTGTGGCCCTGTACATGGCTTGAACCCATAATATTCTATCCTGCTCATCATCACTGGCAAATATCACAGTGTCTCCTTCTTTAACAGCATTGAAGAACATCTGACCACCTTGAAGGCCTGTAGAAGAAGAAAGACATTGTCAAAACCAAAACTGGTAGAAAACAAAATTGATTTGAAATTAGTAGCTCAGTGTCTACTCTAACTTTTAATTGAAGATCAAATCCATGACTTAAGAATTAAAGCAAAACCGTAACATAGGTCGAAACTTCAATACAACTTTGTAAATTAAGAAATAGCTTAGGGAACCATCCACGACAGAGCCATTCTATAAGACATTCTATAAGACACACAGCCCCACAGAAGGGGTCTGATATTGGTGCCACTGAAGAAAGTTGTATCTGTTGGCACATGTCACATTCTATAAGTGGAAGAAATATATGACTTTAGCAGAATAAATAGCAATCAAGACAAAAACAACTCTTTTGTTTTATGTAATTTTACCTTTCCAAAATTCCTTCATAGAGAAGATATTATTTTGTCTTTGCAAATAATCAGTGGACACAAACACAGATTTATATTTTCATTCTCTCTGTATTTCTTAAATAGGCACCCTATTCATTGACTAGAGTTTGAAAGGCGGAACTGACAGGACATTTATGAGAAAGTTACACATACATGAACGCATGCACAGAGTGGAATTTCAACACAGAATTACCTGGGTGAGGATCTGTATAATCCACAGTGTATCCTTCAAGTTGCATTAATTCTTGTGGTTCAGACTTTTTTTCTCTGTAACTGCACATAGCAAAGGTGTACTGACTAACCTGCATGAGAAAAAGTTTGCAGACTGGTTGCATCACATCACATTTATCTTGTTTTTTTTTTTTTAAAAGACACTTTGTCCAAATTTTTAAAACATTTTGATTTGTATAGACAGAGATTAAATGCTAGCTTTTTCCTAGCTCTGAGGTTAAAGAATCTTTCTTTTGTCTACTTGCAAATAAGTCTTATATGTCTATGACCTAGCATTTCCCAAATCAATTATATGCTGGCCAAGAGTCTATGAATCTTTATTCTATGATTATTCTATAAATAATTTTTTCTATAGATTTTCTAGTGACCTTTAACAGGCTAACATATGCTGTGAATTTTTTTTAAGGATTTATCCATTTATGTATACAAGAATTGGGGTACAGGTCAGAGGTGTGGTGGGGAGGTGAGAGGATTCACCAGAGACAGAGTGGGGAACAGAACAGGCAGATCGACTAAAATACAATGCTGAAGGGAGCAGCGGGTGAGGCAGGAGAGGTCTGCTGCACCATGTGGGTCACCTTCCTGGCCAGGGATCGAACTCGTGCTGCAGTGGCTGCGGATGCTTCATAGTGAAGTGCTTGACCCCTTGTGCCACCAGGGAGGTCCCTATGCTGTGAATTTGTAAGAGTGAGACTTATAAGGAGTAATCTGAAACTTAGGTAATTATGGGACCACATTTGTAAGCATATTTATTTCAAGACTTTTAACGAAAGTGAAAAAGAGCTCAGTATACTTTGGGAATACAGAATAACTTAGGGAAGTGTCTACCACACAGTACTGTTGTATGAGACATGAACACAAAAAGAAATCCACAGGAAGGTCCATGACAGAGTAAGTATCAGCAGCTACTAATGAATACAGCTACACTGAAATCTCTCCATTCAGTTTCTGTTTTGGAGCTGGCTTCATTTTCTATGCTTAAGTCTCTCTAGGACAAAATAATGGCTGTCAACAACTGCAGTTACTTGCCCCATTGTCTCAGCTTGGGTCATAAAGCTTTATTTGGAGCAATCACTGTGGCTAAGGGCAAAAGTATTGATATTACCCACCTTTAGGTCAAGAGCTTACATCTGAGGCAATGGATACTGTATGCTATAAGGGACAGACTCTTAGAAGTTCCCCCAAAATAGAGAGGGGGAGATGTTGTTTCTAGAAGGAGATGAGAATTTTTGGTGAACAAATATCTAAGTTTCAAAATATCTTTTTTTTTTTTTAAAGATTTATTTATTTATGCATACAAGCACTGGGGTACAGGCCAGAGGCGTGGGGGTGGTGAGAGAATCCACCAGACAGAGCAGGGAGCAGAACAGGCAGACCGACAGAAACACACTGCTGAGGGGAGCAGCGGGCAAGGCAGGAGAGGTCTGCCTGCATCATGTGGGTCCCCTCCCTGGCCGGCAGCAGGGACCGAACTCGTGCTGCAGTTGCTGCGGTCCGCTTCACAGTGCGCTGCTTAACCCACTGCGCCACCAGGTCGGGCCCGCAAAATATCTTTTAACATGATTCCAAGGAGAACAGTTTGGTTAATGTGAATTACTTCCTTTTCTATTTTAATCATGAATTTGGAATCCAAAGAAGCCTTTCAGTAGACAAAGGTATTTATTATTTATTATTAATAATGACCCAAAAAGGAGCGAATTAAGAAGGAAAAAAGTGATTACATGTATTACAGTAAAATTAAGAGAAGTTCCTCACTAGAGGCACTATGAAGAAAACAAAGTCAAAGAGAAGGTTAGGTAGATGTTACTGTTACTTTTAAAAATAGAGCAACGCTCCATTTTGGGGAACTTCTGTACCCAAAAGTTGTGCCAACAATTAAAATTCCTAGATTTTTATGAGAATTATTGTTTGGGCTTATTGAACTACTTAATAACTTTTAAAATTAAATAAAAATTAACATGACTGTAATAGACCATTAGAAATGATAGGAGATTGGCAAAAATGAAAACAGCTGCTGGCAGGGTTGGGGATGACATGAAGAAATGGGATTGCTGGGAAGCCACTTGGCATTAGGTGCTGTGATGGTGAGTGCGTGTCAGCGTGGCTGTGCTACAGGACTATTACTTAGTCACACATGGATCTAGATGGCGTCGTGCCGGTATTTTGTAGATGTAGTTAGTATCTGCCGGCAGCTGACTGCACACAGAGGACACTACCCTCAGGAATGGATTTGGGAGTGTCTCACACATTCAGTTGAGGGACTTAAAAGCAAAAACTGAGGTCATATGAAGAACAAATCCTGCTGCAAGACTATCATGACCTGCCCAAGTTTCCAGCTTGCTGGCCTCTCTAGAGAACCCGAGTGTTAAAAATCTTTTAGTTACTGCATGTTCCCTTTGATAACTACAAATCTCATTCTAAAGATTTATCCCAAATAGACAAGTTCTTATCCCAAATAAATAGACAAGTTCTGAAAGATGCATGTGCAATGTGCAGAAATGCATATCAGAAAAAACTGGAGAAACCAACAGAGGTTTGGTAAAATACATTATGGGATGCCCACACTTAGAATACTAATCAGCCATTAAAAGAGACAACGGATTTTTTTCAGGACATGAAGTTGTTTCTTAGAAATATTACAGCATATAGAGAACAGATTAGAAGCAGAAATGGGGAATGGTATGGCCTTCAGTACATTTTAAATATACCTATGAATAGAATGGCATATACTGGAATAGATACAGGGGTTAACATTGGGGGATGCAATTAATAATTTTAATAGGTTATTTCAATAGATGACTTTATATTAAAGTTTATTTTCAGTGTTTGATTCTCTTTTTAAAGGAATATGAATTACCTTTTAATGAGATATTTCTATTTGGGGAAATCATAAAGCCTTTTTTGGGAAAAGAGAGGACACCTGTGGATCTTGCTATTGAAGTTTCCATTTCCCCTTTTCCTTCTTCCTCTTATACTGTCAATGAGCTTCCTTTTTTCAACTGCCTATGCTTAGAGTTGAAATCCAGCAGCTCCCACAGGCTTTTATTTTTGAAGAAGGCTTTTGTTTCCTTATGTAAAAAGGTACATTGGTAGGGTTTTGCTGGGGGATGGTGGTGAGTGGTAAACAAAAACATTTTATCTACTCTTAAAAAGCAGCTCATTCTCTTATGGCAACATTTAGTCCAAAGTCCCACCATGCTTTGATGAAATGATTTAATGTAGTGTTCTGCTGATCTATAGTTGAACAAAACTGTAAGCAGCATACTAGCAAAATATTTTCAAGACTAATGTGGTTGCTCCTACCTAGCTGGCCTCTTAGGGAGGACACAAGAGGCATTACCTTGTATCTTTTAGAGACTTGGAACTTTGTCTTTCACGGTTTACTAGTTAAACTGGTAAATAATTCTCACTTCTTATGGATTTACAATTCTTGTATCTCCCTCCAGGTTTGTATGGCTATTTCCTGCCCCCTCATTCATTCATGCATAATTCAGTCTGCAAATACTTATTGAGCATCTAGAGTTTTCTGAGGCCTAGAACACACAACAATGCTCCCAGCATGAGAATCAGAAAAGAAATTAGGAGAAAATATCCAGAGAGAGAATGAAAATGACTGAATTACAAATAAACAAAGTCATATCTAAAACAATTTTAGGTATTGAATCGTTTGGAAGAAAAATAACAGAGTAAAGAGAAAGACATTGAAGTTGGTGGGGAGAGTGGTGGCATAGGAAGGGGTTGTTTTTAAGAGTGGCCAGAAAAGGACTCTGAGACAATCATTTTAAAGTATTTCAGTTGGAAGTGAAGGATAAGCCACATTTATCAAACAAGCTACCATTTCAACAGAATGTTTCAAACACCTGAAACAGGTATACATTGTACATTGTACATTCTGGGGACTGGAGAGATTTGGACAGAATTGACTTAGGTCATTGTGCAAAATGCTTGCCTGTTACACAGCAGCTCCCCAAAAAACAAACCCAGCTGTCAGGACACTGTCAGATTACTCCAAGTCTCCTCTCACACCATACTTTTTCGTGTATTTCATTTTGGGTGAGAGATGCATTCTGTGGTTGTAACACAGTGAAGGCACCTGACTGACTTGAGAACTGAGTTGATTTGGGGGCCACATCGTTCCATGCAATGAGTAACTTAAGGGGCTGTGAACTCTCACTTCAGTCTTCTGTCTCCCAGCTTTACTTGGTTCTTGCCTCTCTTACTCTCCACTTTCATGCGCTGTTTCTTTCCATTAAAAACATAGTGATTATGGGCCCTCCCTGGTGGCGCAGTGGGTTAAGCAATGCACTATGAAGCCAACCACAGCCACTGCAGCATGAGTTAGATCCCTGCTGCCGGCTGGGGAGGTGACCTACATGGTGTGGCAGACTTCTCCTGCCTTGCCCGCTGCTCCCCTCAGCAGTATATTTCAGTCCATCTGCCTGTTATGCTCCCTGCTCTGTCTGGTGGATTCTCTCACCTCCCCGCACCTCTGGCCTGTACCCTAGTGCTTGTATGCATAAATAAATCTTAAAAAAAAATAGTGATTATGTAGATGTTTCTTAAATGAATAAATGAACAAGAGGTTGATGAAGAGAAAAAGTAGAGATACCTCGAAATACAGTTTTAGAGCTTATTCTATTTCTAATAGACCTATCTTGAGTATATATTTCAATGACCATTTTAAAAATTATCGTTTTCTTAAAGAATAAAAAAAAGATTAATCCTAAGGCTCTTTACATAAATTATGTTCATGTGGTCATGCAGTTAAGAATCAGATTTGATATATGTGAACAACCTAAAATACCAAAAATTTACTTGCCATTGAAGATCTAGCTTTAGAAATCAGGTGTCAAAAGTCCATAAATTGTATAAAATTCCTAGAGCAATGTTACTTTTTTCCTTTATAAAATATGAAGTACAGTTGTAGTTGCTGTTTTTACACTTCATTTGGAAGTTCTGTATTTCTCGCAGTTTTAAGTAATACAACTATTTCTTAACAGATTAATTACATAACATTTTCAAGTGTCAATAAAGATCTTTTTTTTTTTAAAGATTTATTTATGCATACAAGCACTGGGGTACAGGCCAGAGGTGTGGGGGGTGGGGGGGTGAGAGGATTCACCACAGAGAGCAGGGAGCAGTACAGGCAGATCAACAGAAGCACACTGCTGAGGGCAGCAGCGTTAGAAAAACAAAGCCCAAAACAAAAATACCTCCAGTGTCAGAGGAAATCACTACTTTCTTGAGTCTTGGCTATTTGAATGATACAGTGTTAATTATTTAATTTGTACTTTTAATATTGTGTTTAATATCTAAAAAAAAAAACACCCAACACGTCCAGAATCTCAGGTAATTGGGCCTAGAGTTTACACGAAGAGTACAGATGGAAGAGTAACAAAATACCAACGACTAACAAGGTGTCACTGACAGTTAGGAAATCTGACCCAGGCGACAACTGAAAAAAGTGCAGATTGGCTTTCGAAGACACTGGCTCCAGAAGCGAGTGACTAGGGATACTATGCTATGGACTCACTGAGTCCTGGTTATTTCCATAAACTAAGGGTGAAGTCTGTGCTGTTTTGCTTCTGCTAGTATTACCCTCAGGAGCTTTCAGTTTACCCAGCTCTTTGCAAGGTCATATAAGTCACATTCTTGAAGCAACCCCCACAATGAAACTGCAATGTATGAAGTGAACCCTTCTGATAGTATTAACACCTTGAAGCTACTGGCTTGCTGGCCAGTATCTAGATTAAGAACAATCTGGAGAAGCAGCCCTCTGAAAGAACGTCGGTGTGGACTGGCACCAATAGTTAAGACATGCTGCTGAAAGACAAGCCACAGGGATGGGGTTTTTGGATTCAGCCTGCTCCCATCTGTAAGCAACTTTGCAGTCACCACTTGGTCCCAGCACTACATACTAGGGAATTAGATAGAAACAAGTGGTCCAACCTATTCTGATCTAGCATTTAGTTTGCTTATAACCTTATATAATCTTACTTGCGTATAACTGAACAAGGCTTACATAACATGCTATATTGCAAGTGAGATTCCTTTCAGTGGAAAGGCATAATAAAACTTCAATATCCTTAACTTAATCTACTCTTAATAGCTACAGAGAATAGATTTGTTGAGAGTTGGGGGCATACAGACAGATTTTAACTGAGATGTCATTAAATCAGGTGTTGGTTCTCACCACCTTTGACAGGCACCTTAAGTCATGGGGCCCACAGTCTACATCTGTTTTGGGAAAGCTCCCATTTGTTCTCAATTGCCAACCTGTTCAACACCTGTCCATGTCCACACGTGTACACGCTGCCTGGGTTTGTAGAGACCACAGCATTCAGGTCTGTATTTCTGCAGGGATCATGTTAACAGCTGGCAGCTTAGCAACTGCCACCATCTAATTTCAGTAAAGATTAAGGTTTAAAATGTCCTTAGCTGGAAACCTTCTTGGCAGAGGCCAAAGGTGCTGCTAGAGTTATTAAAAATAAAATAACCCAGAGCTAAATTTAATCAAGGAAAATGAATATATCTTCAAGATCTGGTGGACTTGAGGGGGACTATCCATTAACTGTCTCGACCTGGGGAGGGGGCGGGGGCAGAACAAAGTGTGGAAAGGCCCAGCAAACTATGATGGAGGACTGTGGGGTGCCCCAGTGGTGAGTATGGCATGCTACCTCTCAGTAATATACAGCATTGTAAACCAATGATGCCTCAGTAAGAAAATTTTGACATATATTAGCAATTATTATATTAGAGAAAGGCAGTCTTGAAGCTCACAGTGATTTGCATATATTCATATATTTAACAAAGTTTCAGAGTTTGTACTCACAGTAGCTTGTAAGAAAGACAAGGTATTCATTTCCATGGCACATATGAGCCATGAGGAATAAAGAGGTAACAAGTATCTAAATAAATCATTTTGAGTAGAGATTAATGCTCTGAAAAAATACAGAACAGAGTAATGAGTTAGGCATGCAGTTGGGTATATTTCAATTTGGGCAGCCATAAAAGACCAATTTGAAGGTGACAATTTGACCCAATTTCCTGAAGAACAAATGCCATGGGGAAAGTGAAAGCAGAAGAAAATTTGGAATCTTTATAGAGGGATTTGGTGATAGGAAAACAACATCTGGGTGGAAGAAAAGTATGGGACTTAATTCAATGGCATATTAACTCAGACACTGCACTTAATAAACCTCTGCTATAGATTTATTTGGGGTACCTTGGGAGATGGGTCACTGGGGGTGCCAAATTCTAATTCTCAGCACTAAAAATAATCTGAGAGCAAAACACGACAAATCAAAGTGCTGCTTGGTGACAGGGAAGGATTCATCCAAGAGGGCAGTAGGAGCCAGAACACGTAGGTCAAGGTCAAGGATTATCCTAAATACAAAGGGAAGTTACTAAAAGGATTTAAGCAGAAAATTGGTAAGATCTGAGTTATGTTTCAGACAGATTATTCTGGAAATGGGGGAGGCAGAAAGTGGAAACAGAAAAAACCAACAACTAGGAAGCAGTGTCAGAGTCTACTAGACATTATAATGATAGCAGGGGTGAAGAAAATGGGAAGTTAGTGGGACGCTGTTTTGGCTGTAGAACAAACAGAATTTTCTGACTGACTTGGGGTAATGAAAAAAGAGCGCTCAAAAATGACCACGTTTTGGCCTCCCTTGTGGCACAAAGGGTTAAGCACCACACTATGAAGCATCCACAGCCACTGCAGCACGAGTTCAATCCCCAGCGAGGGAGGGGACCCATATGGCACAGAAGACCTCTCCTGCCTCACCCACTGCTCCCCTCAGCAGTGTGTTTCAGTTGATCTGCCTGTTCTGTTACCCACTCTGACTCAGGTGAATCAACTGTACCCCAGTCTTGTATGATTAAAAAAAAAAAATCTAAAAAAAAAAAAAAAAGAGAAGGCCAAGTTTTGGTTTAAATATGCTCAAATAAAAGTCAATTTTATGTTCTGTATAGAGGTGTGAAAAAATACCCAAATTAAATGATAGATGACTTATCTAACAATTATTTACTGAGTCTTTACAATGTGGCAGGCACACAATATATGTAAATGGATATATGTGTATGAATGCACACAAATGTGTGAAGACGCAGCATTGTAAAATGGAGTTTCATAAATAAATTTTTAAAAAGCATTAAGCCAACTAAAATTTAATTCAGATTTCACAAATATGATCATACAGTTCTCATTCATAGGTTTTTTAATCTGTCATGTAGACATGAATTATAAAATAAGAGGAAACTTATACTTCCCTGGATTTTAAGTGTAATGTAACAACAAAGATTTTAAGGGAACACAGTATATACATAAAAGAGAGCACATTCTGTATTAGAATCACTGCCTGATCCACAGGAGATTCTCCTCATTAAATTCTTAGTCGCATTCAACTTTCTAATTTTAGTCTTGATCATCTTCATGTATTTAACAGATATTTGATGATTAACTATATTAAGTATATTAATGTATATGAGTAAATTGTATAATTAACCTGGCCATTATCTTAAAAAAATTATTTGCTGTGGAAAACAAGTTATCGCAAAGCAAAAGCTATCTTAAAAATAAACCTTTAAATCAAAAAATTTTTTTCTCTGGTATTTTGTTTCAACTAAGCCCTACAAAATAATACAACTTGACTCATTAATTATGATTCACTCACTATAAGAAATAATTTAATTGAAGAAAACATACTAAAGTCATTGTGAATATTTAATCACTCCTGAGACATCAAAAGCTTCATATTGTAAGATACTCATGCCTTTCCTTTTTATAAAAATATTCCCATATAAACAAAAGATTAATGTAAAGGAACATATATTAATTCTACCATGTCTGTTGATTTTTTTTTTTTTACAAAGGACAACTTAAGTGTCCAAAAAGGGGAAACTGTCATATAAATTATATTAATCTATGCTATGGAGTCTAATTACCCATTTAAAAGAATAAGAAGGATTTTTAATTATTTAATTAACTTAATTCTGATATATTCTTAAAGGCATTCAAAATAATTCATAGAACAAAAATATATAGAATAATTCCACAATGGGGTCTTCCTGGTGGTCTAGGGGTTAAGTCTCAGCGCAATCACCACTATAGCCTGAGTTCAATTCCTCAGCCAGGTAGCTGACCCACATGGCACAGCGGACCTCTCCTGTCTGGCCAGCTGTTCCCCTCAGCAGTGTATTTCAGTATATATACCTTTTGTGTTCCCCACTTTGTCTCTGGTGAATCCTCTCACCCCTACACCACTGGCCTATACCCCAGTTCTTCTACTCAAAAACAAATAAAAAAAATTAAAAAAAAATTCCTCGGTGGATGTATGTGTGACGCAAGTTTACAAGGCTACACTATTAGCAATGGTTGCCTGACTACTTTGGGGGAAGCAGAATGGAAAGTTGGCAATGCTGGTAGGGGTATCCCATAGAGCATTATTTTTCTACCATAAATATTTCTGTATGGCTTGATTTTCTTCTACTTTAAACATGTCATGGGTTGTGAATTTTAAATCCATTTAAAACATATTTAAAGACCATATTGATACGACAGCAGTGTATTTCTTCATTCTACATTACTACACTCAAACATCAGCTAGCGTCTTATAGGCCACGTAATTTCCTGTAGTAGTGGAACTCTCCAGCATGTGACAGGAGCCTGCTGGAGTGGATCTCCATGAGTCACTGAAGGGAGGCAGTCACCTCCTTAAGTTTAAAGCAGATTTTTTTTTTTAATATTTCAGGTAGATTTATTCTTTTACTTTCTTAAATGATCAAAATTATCATGTCAAAAGTTCACATATATTTTTACGACAACTTGAACTCTAAGCAGTTTGTAATCAAGTGCCACGAAATTTCCTTTTGGAAGAAAAAAAGAAGCAGCTCTACAGCTTCCTAAGAGAACAAAAATACTAATACCAATAATTTATTGTATTTAAATACCAACATTTTTCAAAACTTCAAATACATTATAGCTACCAACTAATTATCAAGGAAGAATGGACATAGATTATTAATAATTTCTCTTAAAAACCTAGTTACAGTTGAAACAGTGTCATATAATTGTGGTATCTTTATAATCATAGAAGAAATTGAGTCAACATTATTGAGATAGTTTTTTTATTAATGATTGTTTATTTTTTTTACAATCTTTTCTTTCTTTTTCCTTCTTCTTTATTATGATTTGACATCATTTGTAGTCCTCAGAGTTCCCACCACCATTTCACCCATGCACCATCACTTCAGTCCCTTGTGCTCTTTATGCCCTCAACCCACTCCCTCCCCTCTCCCCACCAAGTGTCCCCAATTTGTCCTTGTCTTTTTGTTTTTGTTGTGTTATTATTACTGTTGTTGTTGTTATTCTTTTTCTTGGTTGCTTATTTGGGTCCCTCATATTCCTCCTAGGGGGGAAACCATCTGGTATTTTTCTTTTGCCTTCTGATTTACTTTGCTGAGCATAATCCCTTCCAGCTCCATCCATGTTTCTATGAATGACTCTAGTTTATCCTTTTTGATTGTAAAGAAGACTTTTAAACACTGAGGTAATAGTGGTTTATAACATAGTGTATGATTTATGTATATAAATGCAACTTTATATTTCAACAGCTGTATACACTACAGGATGATCACCTGAGAGTCCAGTTTCCACCCACCACCATCCAACTAACACAGACCTCGATGGCGTCTCACTAACAGTGATTCTCCTCTGTCTGCCGCGTGTATGATCACTCAGTGGCGTGGCTGACTGTTTACATCCTGTGCCAAGTCAGCTGATATGTAATTAACATTATGTCTTGATAGCCTGCTGTTGTTTGCAGCAACTTCAAGTCATGATTCTGACACATCGACAACAAGCAGGGAACACTTTGATACAGGGCCAAAACAACATAGATGTGTACTTCAGTTTTCAGTATGTCACGCAGTCAGTGGCCTCCGTGAGCACAGGACTCCTCGTGCCCTCCCTCACTGGCCATTTCTTTAAGGGAGTAACACAGTTTTGTATCTCATGAAATTAGTGACCCACAGTGCTTATTCCTGTATCTGTCTTCACACCAACTGTAGTTGTGTGCATCAATTTAATCACAGCATTATGAAGAGGATATAAAAGCTTAGTCTTTAGAATCTGAAAACCTGGATTGATTGGCTCTGCCACATACTAAGTGAGTAATTCTTGGCAAATTAGATAACCCCTTTGTACATCAATTTTATCTGTACAATGCAGTAAACACACCTGTCCTCAAACATACCTTATTCTGAGGCGTGAATAAGGTAATGTGTTAAATGTGCTTTCCATAAATTCCTGCTACAAACGAACTGCGTAAAAACAGACTAAATACAGTGACAATTATATTAATAGAGGATTGCTTCAGGAATTTTTGGGTTTCCAACAGAAAATGCAGTATTTGTGGACATACTGGCATTAGCAGAAAACAGGATTAAGAAATAATTCAGTTTGTTTACATAACAAATCCGAAAGTTTTAAAGACATTAAAGGTTGTAATATAACTAAACACATGAAAGTGTAGCATGTATTTCTATGCCAGTTACATTCTCTAAATCTAAAACTAAAACACTGGACGGGCACAAGAGAAAATGAATAAGAAACATGAATTTAATTTTGATACAAGTTAAAGGGCATTCGTCAAAATCTCTATTTTTTTTTCTCTTTGACTTGTGCCAACATTTAGCATCATTTGAAAAAAATGCCTATCTTAAAAAAATTCAAATCTAATTAATACTACAACCATATTGGCTCCAGGATCTAAGTGGTGACCAAAACAAATATCAGAAGCTAAACAAATACCCATATTAAAAAATAATTTTCCCATGTTCAACTTGATTTAAATGTTTATCTGGGAGTCTCTGAAAAGTCTCGTCCTCTCAGCGGCTACTCAAGTGTTCACTTTGAGCAATGACTTTGCAGCTGGCCAAACCTGGCTGTCAGTCAATTTTTCTGAGTGCTGATTCTTGGGCTGATGGCTCGATCTCCAGCTATATCACTCATGTAATACACACTCACAAGTGGTGATGAGATTCACATTATCACCAGAGCACCATTCTGCTGATGGCAGCAGCGGACACAGCAGGGGCATCCTGTCCTCCCCAGAAAAAAATGAGTCCTTCACCTTTCAGTAATGTAGACTGCAGGTATAGACCTACGAGCTGTGTGCTGATAGAATGAGAGCTGTCTTTAAAAATACTAATAAAACGACTGGGTTCCTCCCAATGGGTCATTCTCATACATATCATTCTTGATTTTGAAGTGTATACATTCAATTTGTCTTCCCATTACATTTGGAATTGAAAGGAAGATTCAACTGTATTTAAAACTTCAACAACTTGTCAGAGTCAGGACATGTACATCTCAATACATTTGGGCTTTGTGAAGATATGTGTACATATATTTGTGTAAGGATATAATAATGTTTCAATGGGACTTCAATTTTAAGATGATACCTCAGGTAGAATGAACTGAATTCATTAAGGATACGTAATGTTTCTCCTGAAATCTTATTGTGGAATATATGGGTCTACCTACTATGGTTTAAACTGAATTCTGCCTTAAATATCTACATTAAAACAACATATTTGGAACTCTTAGGGCAAACTGTCACTTAAGCTGATCTTTAGACTATTGGATACTCTCCAATTTACTCCTTTTGAAATCTAAGGAATACGATTCAGTGATCATGCTTCTTGGTATTTAACCAATGAAGAAGAAAACGCATGATCACATAAAACAACACATACAAGATGTTTATAGAAGCTCTACTCATAATTGCCAAAATTTGAAGGCATCCAAGCTGTTCCTTAGTAAGTGAATGGATTAAACATGGTTCATCAAGACAATATAGTATTTTTCAGTGTTAAAAGAAATGAGCTTTGAAGTCATGAAAAGAACATGGAAGAATCTTAAATGCATATTAAGTGAAAGTAGCTTATCTAAAAAGGCAACACTATGAAGACAGTAAAAAGCTCAGTGGTTGCCTAGGGAGGGATGATTAGGAAGAGCACACAGGATTTTAAGGTAGTGTAGTCTAGGTATTGTAATAATGGGTATATGCCATTATATACATATAATTAACAACTCTGAAAGTAAACCATGATATAAACTATGGACTTTGGATAATTGTATGTCAATGAAGGTTCATCATTGGTAACAAAAATACCATTCTGCTGGGTGATATTGATAATGGAGGAAGCTATTATGTGTGAAGGAGGATAGTATATGGGAAATCTCTGTACCTTTCCCTCAAATTTGTTGTGACTGTAAAACAGCTTTAAAAATAAGGTCTGGAAAAAAAAGCATAATGACTGATAGGTCTGACATGTAGAACATCTGTGGTTACTGGGTTATGTTCTTATGTACTCTCAGACATATTTCCATCAGTTACACTGACTCAGCTGGGTTTGTTTATGCAAATATTGGCTATTGAACTAATGGAATTAAATGAAATTCTATATCCATGTATGAAATGACAATGAACAAGAATCTGTAGTTCATATGAAAAATGAGTTGAATGCTTCAGAAAGACTTGCTGCAGAAAAGCCACTAACCCAAACTTGTTAAATTAAATGTGGGTAAGACATCTGTAGATGGGAATGAAATTAAAACTGTCTAGAAATATCTGCATTCAAACTAATTACTAAGTATATTTAAGTTCTAGGGCCAAAGGAAAGAAATTGAAGCTGAAAACTGAGGTAGTCACCTTTGTGGTTTTTAGGGGACAGACCACCCAGAGCCCCAAGAGGGGTCCTTACAAGAAGCAAATGCTTAGGCTTCATATTGGAAGGTTGTCAATGTGCACATGTACATTTTTCCTTTCGTTAAATTAGTTGACCAAATATTGGTTTTAATCACAATGGAAAGTATTGCATTTAACCAGGCTCTGTTTAAATAGACTGTTTGCCTATACACAAAACAACTTTTGATTAAACTTTTATACTTTTCATAATATTATCCTGCCATTGGTACACATTAGTAAAGTGATTTTATCCAACACCTAATAGATGGCCAAGTTTCTGGAAGGTAGCAAATGGAGATGTTGCTTCCTTGGCATTTTACTGTATCATTCTGACATAGCCCTTTAAGTTACTTATCGTGTAGGTAGAAATCAGTAAGATTTTACAGACCATTTAGTGTTAAGAATTCCAAGTGATCTCTTTTCATATATATGTATATACATATATGGATATATATTCATACAAGGAAGCTGGGATTTATCATGGGATGGAATAACTATTACAGAGAACCATATTTGTTAATGTAAATTGAACTCAATGAGTATTTTGATGAGCAAAGATTATTAAAAATCAACTCAGCCAAAGTATATACAGTCTGCCTACACTGTGAATCCTGTCACAAACAAATCTAACAGACAAAGTGATTTAAAGACATTTATGTGCAAATACATTATATGTATATATGGCACATTTGTATCAAATTGAGCATTTCAATGCATTAAAAGTTATCTATGAAGTATCAGAATGATGCAGGGTCTCAGGGACTGATTTTAACAACCGAGAGATAGTCAAAGATAACTAGCAAGTGATCTGTGTGGTCTGAACTAATTTTTATAGCAATATGCAGATATCATTTGCCTTTTTCACACATTTTCTCTTGAGTATACAGGAGTTTTCCAGAGGCTACATTTCATCTGATATTGCAACAGACTGAAGGCAGAAGCTGATATGAAAATA
This sequence comes from Galemys pyrenaicus, assembly GCA_019455555.1. Lineage (NCBI taxonomy): Eukaryota > Metazoa > Chordata > Mammalia > Eulipotyphla > Talpidae > Galemys > Galemys pyrenaicus. The sequence continues at coordinate 2,494,205 of JAGFMF010011386.1, forward strand.
CAGCTGGATCTATTAAGTCAGACAGTAAAAGGATGTGCAAAAGCATAAAGTAATACTACTTTACAAAATTTTTTGGTTTGGAAAATAGTTACTTTACATAAAATGTTATTTGTGTTAGCATATAATAAACTACTTTTATGTTCAATTGAATTATCTTTTCACGTTCTCAGTTTTAATTCCTAATATGATGACTATATCTATATACCTCTCTCTATATAAAATACATAAACAAAAGTTGGAGAATTGCTGTCTTAGAATGATGCTGTAACAGAAAAAAAAAAATACTGACCTGAACAAGAACAAAGTAACGTTTTTTCCATCTTTTCCAAACCTTCTGTCCAAGGGCATACAGATATCTGGTAAGAAAAACAAACAGTAAAAGGACACTTTACATAAACGGTGTTTGGTGCTGTGTAATCCTATTTCTTCCATAGGTATTTCCTCTTGAGGCCAGCCTGCTAAAGGCAAAGCTTAGTTCATTTGGAATCTGTGACAACATGCAGCTTCTGTGTTACAAAATGATTGAGCTTACTCTAGGTTCTTGAAAGAAAATTGATTTATGTGGCTTATCAATTTGTCAGTTTTTACCACAAATTGAGTGACGTTGGAGTTAGAAAGGATAATCAAAGAACCAGTAGGAATTTTATTCTTACATACATTTCTCCTAAGTGTCTTCGTCAAGACAAAACCCATGAGTTGAGGCTTTGGCACATACAGTTTAGCTCTTAGATGACCAGGGCTGGGGACTGTGGCCTGAGAAGGAATCAGCTACAGAGCTAAGGACCGACCTTAACTTGTGATGTGGCTGCACCAGCCTCCATTTCCTCACTGTCAAAGTGGACTGGCTGACTTCTAAGGTCCCCATAATTTGGGGACATACTTGATTCATGAAAGCACCTTCCTGAAAAATTTCTGAACTATTAAGTTCAGATTAATAACAAATATGAAGTTGTGTAATTTAACATTGTTTCAACCAAGGCTTTGGTTGTACTTTGCATTGCTATCAGTATCAGGAATTCAAATAGTCACTCATTTGAAAAAAGACATTTTGTTCTCACTGAGTAGATAGATGCAAGCTTAAGTTTAAAAGAAGAAAAAAGAAATTAAAAATTAATCAAGTGTGTACTTGTCATGGAGAGTTATTTCCAAGAGGGAAGGAAGTTCATGGACAGTGTGGACTGTGGGTGGTGGGTGCACTACGGTGGTGATACCATATAAGGGTATCTGAATACTATCTCAATTAAAAGTAAACTAAAAAAAAATTATGCCATGAAACTATACATACACACCTCCTACAAAAGTAGAAAACACTACTTTAAGATATGACAAATAGAGGCCTGATCTTTAAATCAAAGGAAGATTTGCCATTTTTTCCTCACAATCCATTTTACTGAAATTAAGGGTTAACACTGTAGAAGGTATCCAAACTAAGTTAATGTATACACACACCTGAGTCATTAAAAAGTCTAGATTTTCATAATTTTTAAAGTGAAAAGCTTAGCTCACATTTTTAGTTTATCTTATTCAAATGATTATCTTTTGCAAAAATAAAGTGTTCTTTTTGCCCCTGTTAGAAAAAGGTAATGTGGGATGCTGGCTGAGATGTGGTGAGATGGACAGTCACTTACTTACTAGTGAAGTGGAACACATCATCGCCTACTGCAGGACAGCGTGGCGCATGGAGAAATAGCCCTACCTTTCCTTCTGGAATTTTCAAGGGAAACAACTAGCAAAGCACATAAAGATTTAGCCAGATGGATACACAGCACAGTGTTATCTACATTACTGAAAATGTAACAGTAGGCAAATTATTTAATAAATAGGCTCCACTGAGATGATCTATTTCAAATAAGTAATAATAAAGATTCACTATAGAATGCTATGTCGAAAAATGGGAAAATTGCAGAGTTCAAACTACCTACATACTTAGTGATTTGGGATTTGTAATATAGATGAGAGAAATATTCCAAAATATTAGTAATAGTATCTTTGAGTAGCAGTATTATAGGAAATTGAAGTTCCCTTCTTTGATTTGCTATATATCCTGAATTTCCACAATTAAAAGCAAACACAAATGTGGAGCTAAGAAAAGTCAAAATAAAATCAACTAGGTTCTTGACTTGGAAAGCATCACCCAAACTGCCCAACTCAATTATATATTTTCTTTCAGACATATCGGCTAGCTGAAGCATTTGATGAACTTCTATTCAGCTCTTGATACTTATCATCTGCACTGGTGGATGGAATGTGAACTCATTTAGTCACTGACAGAGACATCTACAACGACTGTTCTCACCTGTTCACCATCTCCTCCTGCAGCCCCCTTTAAGCCCTTTGCCCCACCTTTGCTTCAGACTCTAATTTCCGTTCCATGGTTCTGGTGATAGGTGTGCAGCTGCTCTCTTTCTGTCTATGTAATCTCCCCCTCCGGAAATGCACCCACCCAAGCTCTCACTACAGGGTTAACAGCAATGACCTCAGAAGCTCGATGCTGCGGACATGACTGACACTCTCTGAAAAAGTGCACCAGCAAGATGTGCACCAAATAGCTGCTCGGGAACCACTGAGGGCATTTGGAATAAACTTTGCCTGTGACCACAGCCTGTTTCTCAAAGTGCTTCATTTAGCATGCTGCCTGGCAGCTGGGTCATACATAAGTGAAAGTGAATAGTGATACACAAACCATTAACACCACAAGAAGTCAAGTGAAAGTCTTGCTGACAGTGAAGGTCCCGCGTAAGGAATGCTACTGTCAGCTACAGCGTCATTGAAAATGATGGCTCAATAAACCTGGAATAAAAAAATACACAGTTTCTCTGAAGTCAGAAAACAGAGGGGTGGGTGGATGCATACGTGTGTGTGTTACAAGATATAATTACAGAATAAATTACAGAATTACAAAAATAGAATAAATGAGTTTGGAAGCAATAAACACATTAGAATGTTGGGATTTGAGGTTATTTTGCTCTGTTCTACTAAAAAAAAAAAAACACACACATAGAGAATATATCACAACCGACCAAGAAACTGGTAATAAGGGTATTACCGACTCTGCTTAAGAAAAAATATTGTTTGACAGAAAATTAACTGTACAGAAAAAAATGTACAGTTTCAGCTTTGCAGAAAGAATATGATGGTTTCTGCTCTTCAGTTTTCATATGAGCTAGACAAAAATTTATGTAATAAATTGGACATGATTAAAACACCTAAGAAAAGATACTGAATGGAATACATTAAACCTAATTTCAACGAATTTGTCACCCTAAGGGTAATTTCCGGGAGTAGGTATCAAGTACAACTTTCTAGCTGCCTTCTCACTGGTAGAACAGTAGATTATTGGCATAAGAGAAACATTTAAAAAACAACAAAAAATGGAGAAAAATATGTTCATCCATATGTTTAGAGGAAACCTTCAAAACCAAAAAATCAAATGAAAAAAGAATGATTAAATCACCATTATGAGAGATATTAACAAAGGATAATAATGGATAAAGTCTTATCCATTAAGTTAAAAAGAAAGCAATCACTTACATGAACTTACAGTATATGCATGGGGAAAAAATAATCCAGCAAAATAACATTAACGCATCTACTATTCAACATTCTGTTAAAACTGGTAAGATTAAAGATGAATTTCATATTCCACTTTATGTTGCTGTATTTCCACAATTTCTATAAGGAGCATATCTTCCTTCCTTTTTTAAAGTACGGTTTATTGGAATGGTTTACATAAAGTAAAATTCACTGCTTTCATGGGGTTGACAGTCACATAACCACTCCCACAAGGAACTCACAGAACATTTCTATCCCCCCTCACGGTTACTTCATGCCTGTCTATGCTCAACCGGTTTTTCACCTCCCCAGCTCTGCAACCACTGATCTGATTTCTGACCTTACAGGTTGCCCCCTGTCCCCCCGGAATGTCATATAAGTGGAATTACACAGTATGTACCCTTTTGTGTCTGGCTATTTTCAAGCAGTATAGAGCTTTTGAGATGCAGCAATATTGCTTTCTCGATCATCAGTTTGTTCCTCTTTATTGCTAAACATATCTGACTGCATGAATTTATATCAATATATTTATCCCTATTCACGAACTGGTGGACATTTGGGTTGTTTCTACTTCTCTGGTTATTATAAATAAAGTTGCCATAAACATTACTGTCTAAGTCTTTCTAGGAGATACATGCTGTCATTTATCCTGGATAAGTATCTAGGAGTATGACTACTGACTTATACTGTAGAGTGTATATTTATAAGAAATTGCTAAATTGTTTTGCAAAGTAGCTGTATAAATTTTCTTATCACTAGCAGTGTATGAGAGTTCATGTTTTATAACCAGAAAAAATGACTATTATTAGTGATTTGGGGGTACATTGCCATTAAAACTCCATATTTATTTTATAACCAAGTTGCATGCCTACAGACCAAAGATAAGGATCTTTGTTACTTTATCTTGAGTAGAGTGGAAATTCGTTAACGGTTAAATGGGGTTTCCAGTTTCCAAGTCTATTATCATGTTCTAGAATGTAGAGGATCTAAATTCTTTGTAAGTGGAGTGCTTATCAGCTTTGGGAGGGTTGACTTGTAGAGAGAGTAAGGAAAGGGGAGTGAGAATAATTTGAATATTTGTTTACAATCAAGGGATCTAGTTTCTAAAAAGCATATGTAAAAATCAAAAAGCATTCTCTTCTAGTTTATCTTTATGCCTAGTATTACAACTGAATCACAGTTCCTTATTTTTTTAATGTTGAGTGTTAGGTTGTAAGTTACCTCTTTTATGTTAATCTAAGGCCCAATTATTTTGGAATATATACTAAATTATTTTAACATTATATTATGTTCAACTAGGCAGTAGATTCTATTCACTTCATTTACATAGTGATGGTTGAATATTCAAAATGATTGAAAATTGAGTTACCCAATAGAGATAGTGTAGCTAAATCTCTAATAATTGATTTTTAAGGAATTTGTATACAATAGGTTAACAGCTTTAAACAGTCATAAAATATAACTTGATCTTTCCTTAATGATTTAGAAGGGTTCTATGGCATCTCAGGGTTATTATTGTCAATATCAACCATAACCACATAGTTCTGTAAAAGGAGAAGATATAGCTAATAGGGCTAAATCTATTTGCTGCAGAGTGCCAATTATATTAAATAGATTTTTGAAAGCTATTTACTTGTCATTTATTTCCAATTCATAAGAATAGTTTAGACTTTTTTTTTAAAAGATTTATTTATTTTTGCATACAAGCACTGGGGTACAGGCCAGAGGTATGGGGGATGAGAGGATTCACCACAGACAGAGCGGGGAGCAGAACAGGCAGATCAATGGAAGTACACTGCTGAGGGGAGCAGCGGGCACAGCAGGAGGTCTGCTGCACCATGCGGGTCCCCTCCCTGGCTGGCAGCAGGGATCGAACTCATGCATAGTGGCTGAGGTTTGATTCATAGTGTGTTGTTTAACCCACTGCACCACCAGGGAGGCCCAATAGTTTAGACTTTTAAAATAATCCGTGAATACAAAGTCATCTAAATTCTGGACAATTGTTTTTTTATTGCTTTATGAAATTTGATTCTATCCAATAAAGGCACAGAGAACACCACTGGGGAAGTATCTCTATCACCCTGCAGAGAACACCCTGGCTGCAGATCTGCTGGTGGGTCTGCTCTGGGTTGTATTCTCCCTGAAAATGTTGTAATGTACAGAGGCATTACTAGCTTCCTCTGGATTGCAATATTAACTCAAATGAAAAAGAAAGATCTTCAGAAGGCAGGTAGACCTGATCTGCTGAATACCAGGCAAACTGGGAACAACAAACTTAGCTGGGTTTTATGTGATGATCCTCAATGCTACCCAATAAAGTAAATATTTATGGCACAGCTTGAGAAGGACATTCTAGTGGGAGTGAATTTTTTCCACCTTAAAGATGAAGGCAAGTATATGTTTGTTGGTTTTGTGTGTGTGTGTGTGTGTGTGTTTTTCCCATCAATCTACATGATTTGGTCTTAAAACATTTTTCTCTTCCTTGTTAAATTTATCAGTTAAGTAAGACCTGGATGAAAATGAACAAAAACATAAGCAGGTTACACAGCCAAACTTTCTATCTTCTCCAGCCTTCTATATGGCCCTAAGAGAAAATTACCTTATAAAAGTTAAAGTTGATCTAAGAATTATTATTTAAATAGAGCTCAAAGAGATTTTTTTTATGTTTCAAAATCACATATTTCTAATACTAATTTGTATATAATACTTTTCCAAATATTTCTAACATAGCACAATACTTATCAAACTAGAGTATTTTGGATTATTTAAAAATAACAGCTCAGATACTATTTAAAGTGTTTGCTTTCATCAATACATTCAACTTAAGTAAGGTATTAAGAAGTTGTTCCCTTTGAACAAAAACTTGTCTGCTTAACTTTAAAATCTTCTCTTCTTACATGGGATTAAGTAACAAAGAAATTAGCAGCACTGACACAAAGCTCGGATTTAACACTTAAGAGTAAAGCCTTGAAGCATTTGGTCTTATAAATCAGTGTAAACACAGCAATAATCTTAAAGTATTAATCCTTCTTCTAGGGCTGTTTCTAATGAAGAACACTATTTACTCTAAAGAAATATATGACTCTTTGCTAGGAAACAAAAACAACTAAACATGTATCAATGCTTCATCCCCTATGATGATTTTTTTTGGTTATTTCTAATTAGTCTTAGGTCTTACCCTATTCCTCAGATACCAAAGAGATGAGCAAGTGAACATTTTCATTGTTCATTTTTGATTGTACATTAAAATGATACAGATGCATGAGTTAAATAGTGTGATGTTAGGAAAATAATCAAGAATTAGGAAATTCTAGGAAAAAAAAAAAGAATTTTGTCACAGCCGAACTCAAGTCAATACATTGTGACTAACAAGGAAGACAGGGTGTGTGCCTGTGTGTATGTGTGTTTTTCTTTCTTATTGAAGTAAAGCTGCACTTTATGAGTGAATGTTTCAGGTGTACCTCACTAAAGATCACATGTATATGACATTCACAGCTAACATTCTATTTTTTCACCTGTTTAATATATGATCACTACAGTATCTCAATACAAAAAAATGTACAATTTCTGTGTTACTAACATGATCTTGAGAAGTGTTACATGTTAACTTAGTCACCTGAACATATACCACCATTACTCTCATCATTTTCATTGGCAGGCAAAAAGAGGGTCCTCATGAAATCCATTAGTAGTTATGTGACCATGGGAATAAAAACTTTTCTTTAAATATATTGTTGATTGTTCACAATATGTTATTAACCTAGTACCAATAAAATGGTCTCAACAATAGATTTATTGAGTAAAATGAAGTTTGGTATAAGTACAATTCAAGCAAAAAAAAACACTAAAATATGCTTATTTTTGTTGAGCTTTCAAATAGGTATTTACATTTGATCACATGTTCACATTACAGTGTATATAAAATCATTTTAAATGCTTGTTTTTACTTGGTACCCCTTTTATTGGTTATTAAAAAGATATATTCACACATAACTTTGTGACTTATCTTCCTTTAAGTTGAAAACCTAAGAGATTAGTTTTACTAATAAATTGAATCATTTTTCTATAAATAATATACACTCTCTGCTAATACATCATCCAAAAGCTAATGAAATTTCAAAAACTCATTTCCTGATCAGTTAAAAAAAACTGGGATTTAAGTCATTTTCAAAACACAGTATGTCTGAACTACAACATATATTATTCTAGTATAATTATGAACCAGCTAATATTCCCTGTGTCACATTTGAAATAAGAAATATGAAATAAAGAAATTGTTTATCCAAACGCTTTAAAAGCACTTCATAAACCCTTTCTAGCTTGAAGATTGTTCAAAGAATACTTACATACACACAAATTCTCCAAACATATCACTAAATATTGTAGTTTCAATTAGAGTGGTGGCACACAGTTCTAATAGAAAGGAGAATATGACAATTTATTTGTACCGAGTCCATGCTGTGAGAGTTCATGGTTTTACTTTATGATGAAGAATCATCACTAATGAATATTTGAAAAACATAATTGTATACAGAATATGGGAATTGTTCGGTGCTTGAAGAAAAGGACGATACTTTTGGCAGATCACTTATGAGTCTAGCTTTTTATTCAAGGAAAGGGAACAATCAATCTACATGTTGAATGATAAAGCCTTTTCTTCCACAAGCCTTCATTTTTCAAGGAAAAATACAGAAAGAAAAAAAAATCAATATATAGAGTACTTTAGTCCTGGAAAGGGCTTTCTTAAAGAGAAACCTCAGTCAAGGTTGAAAGAGCAATTAATGCAGGCTCAAAAATCTGGGCCATTCTGATAGAGTTCGGTTAACATGTGGCAGAAGTAATCATCCACTTGTGAAAATGATTTTCGGTTCATTCTCAAACACCTTTCAGACACTCATGATCCCATTTAACTGACAACAATACAGGCTATCTGTGGGCACCACTGCATTTGATGTGAAAACCAAAGGGACCAAATGCCCTCCGGCACTTTCAGTCCTCCTTCACCTTCTCTGCTGCTTGCATAAAAGGAATCTTCTTTTCACTACATTCTGTCTTTTATTTAACCCCGCTAGATTAAGTCTTTTTGTTTGTTTGTTTTTTGTTTTCAGCTAAAAATGAAAAATAGAAACTGATTCAAGACAACACAGTGACCTGAGCATAAAGAAACCTAGAAACAAATGCTTTCCCGTGGGCTTTTATACTTCCTGGATTCTTACAGGACAGACTATGAGAGGCCAGGGGCCAGCTAAGATCATCAAACAAAAAAACATTTGAGGAGAAAAGATGAGTGAAGAAAAGTCAAAACTTCAATTATTGAGCAAGAAGTTAAAATGTGTCTGATGGACACACAGGTGGCTTAGAAAAGCAAACCTGAGTGAAATGGAGAACACTTGACTCATTTTCTGCACCACATTTTATAGAACGGATAATGTAAAAGCTGCCACTGTTCCTTTTTCTGAGAAGTTGCATCTTCTGCTAGTTCAGTCTCCATTAAATAGGAATGAAAGCATTATCAAAGTGCAACAGCCTAAGGTAGAAGAGCCATATTATAAAATTGGCTTACCATTGCATGATCTAGAATATGAATAGAAGAAAGCTGCAAAGAACAGATCATAAAAGCTCACCCCACCCTTAGATACAACATCAAGAGTCAAACTGTTCGCTCTTAAAGGAGGTGTTCTGGAAAATATGGCATGTGCTGTCACCTAGAAACAGAACCGAGTTGGAAAATTATATTACTGGCTCTGAAGTGTTCTTAAATAGCCAAACACAAGCAGAACAATCAAATCAAACTCTACCAAATCTTTTACTTACTGTAAAGGCAGTTTTCCCTACACTTAACTTTATAACTAATCATTAACATTCTTTTATATCTCAATTAAGTATCCTAACATTTTTTTAATTGTTTATGATTTTGTCAATGCTAACACTGGCCAAATTACACAGATATGTGAGGGCCTTTTTCAAGTACACTGTACCACAGAGGGCATATTTGATAAAGCCTGGTTTCATATTGTTCCTCAATTTAATGTCCTTCATAGATAACGTTTCTGATTTCACTGTTTTGTGAAAAGTCGAAAGAAAATTAGTGGGCTTTCCAAGTTGATGATAAAATGTCTCAGAAGAGGGTAAGAGGGAATAAAATGTATTTAACAATCCACCCAACCAGGAGACCTGACAGAGTTACCCACACCTCCATCCGCTAGCAAGAGGGCAGGGACTGTGCAGATCCAAGTGTCTAGGGATCAGGCTGAGGCACACTCAGTGGAAGAACACTTGGCAATAAAACTCCAGAACACCTAATAATTAGAACGAAGTTGTTCACTTAAGCGATTCAAGCCTATTTTAAGATACTCCAGTAAGCTTTCTTCTCCCTAAAATTGCAAGAGTTTGGAAATAATGAAGCAAAAGCTTTAGCAAAGACTTTTATGTATTTTTTCCTATGGGGGTAAAATATTCCTAAGCAAAGCAAAATGATCACATACTTTAAAAACCCATAAACAAAAGACACTCCTGAGTTATAAGAAATAATTTAGATTCTGGTTTTCTCTTCTATGTAAATATAATACCTTCTCATTTAGCAGAACCTTAAGTGAAATATGTATATAGAATGCCCATTTTATAAACTGTACACTCAAGAAAAATATTAAGACAATAATTTTGGGTTCAATGTTTTTGACTCTTACTTTGGGGGATCTGGATACAAGAAGTATTATGTAGAACAAGGGTTTTGGTGAGAAAAGAAAGGTGACAAACACTGAGCCATAGAACCTAAACATTCTGTGATGATACCTCAGAGTCTCTAACCTTCTTGAACAATAAGATGCTGAAGATGGGGGGATGGTGAGGCAGAAAATCATGTCAAGTTCACAAAATTAAAAAATCTTTTTATGAATTATTTTGTAGGAGTAAAATTTTCTAGAACACACTCAGAAATTAGCTGAACTGGATAACTGCTAATGAGTCTTTAAGCAATAAAATTATATAATTCAGCTTTTACATTCTGTTTGGAATTAACTAATATTTTGATAATTAAAATACCTTCTTCATATCAACCATCACTTTACTAGTCTGCGTGGATCATGTTTAAGTCCTGAAAGTATCTTGTTCTGTACTGCTACTGTCTGGCCTTTGGTAATAAGGACATCTTTGGAGGCTTCTGAAATTTAGAAACAAGCTATATCCACCTTTACAATAACATAGCTCCTGTGAGTTGTTTACAAAAGAATCTGAATTTTCTCCCTATTGTTCTTTTTTTAATAATTTTTTTATAGAGAGAACATTTTTTATATATTTTATATTATTTTTCATTCTATACTTGATCTTCATTCTACACTAGCTCTTCAGTTTCATGCTGTGACCAACCCTGTAGTCGAAGAGCACTGTGAGGCTGTGGTTCAAGCTGAAGGAGCTGAGCAGTGTGCTCGCTCTCCTTGCTGCCATGCCAGGGTCTCCTGAGCCCTGGCCTCAGTGTCCCGTCCCTGCCCTGCCCTGCCCTGCCCTGCCCTGCCCCTTTGTGCTTCCTTGGCTGCTCTGATGACTTGCCCAGTACCCCAGGGTGAGGACCCAGCTTTGTTCCTATTCTGTCTCATCCTTCACTGAGAGCCTGCTCTTGAATTCAGGACATGTTAGTTAACCACAGGCACTTCTGTGATTGCTCACCTCTGTAACGCTGCCTGTGCTGCGATCTTATGATGCTGTTTTGGGGCTTAACTTAAACCAAGAACTCTTTTCTATAAATATAGTTCTCCTTGTTCCTCCAATGTTTATGTACTGCATGTCCTAGCCCATCAGTCTTTCACATATTAACAATTTCTTTCTATCCCTCAATTTACTATCATTTTATCAGAGAAATCTTCCTGGTATTAGGGCCATACTCCTGCATATGTGTATCAGGCAACAACATTTTGGTATTTCTTTCACTGCCCTGCCATGGCCTATGGCCTGGCTCACCATACTCAGGTCTATTTCCAAACACAAGACTATAAGCTCCATGAGGGTAAGGACATGTCTGTATGACTCACCCCTCTACCGCATTGCCCAGCACTGTGCTCTAATAGAGGAGACACTCCATAAACATTTTTGCAGTGACCGAATGGCTGCTCCTAGTTTTGTTATTAGGAATAATTATACTGAAGTAAACCTCTAGCAAACATGAATGCACATATATATCTTTCGCAAGGAAAAAGTCTTGGATAACCTTTGGATTTTTCATAAAATTGGTACTTTTTATTTATTTGATCAAGAATATTCAAATATCTTTAACAGTAGGATATTATTATAATGCCTAACTTAATATGGAAGAGCAAAACAAAAAGCAACCATGAAGTAGTTTCTAGAAAAACAGGCAGAGAGGTTAAGGTCCAGTCCTTCAAATACCCCTTCATCCCAATAATAGTCTCCCAGATAGCTTGAAACACTGCCGAAAAGGCACCAAAGTTACAAATCACAAGTGCTTTTCAGTTGAGATGGAAAGGATATAATCCATGTCTAAGGATCTCAAAATGTCATCACATTTTTAAAAAAATATTTATTTATGCATATAAGAGCTGGGGTACAGGCCAGAAGCATGGAGGTGAGAAGATTCACCAGAGACAGAGTGGGGAGCAGAACAGGCAGATCCACTGAAATACACTGCTGAGGGGAGCAGCAGGAGAGGCAGGAGAGATCTGTTGCGCCATGTGGGACCCCTCTCTGGCAGGGGATTGAACTCGTGATGCAGTGGCTGTGGGAGCCCACAGTGTGGCGCTCAACCCCTTGCGCCACCAGGGAGGCCCCTGTCATCACATTTCTAACTCCTACTAATATTATTTTTTAACATTCTAATAGATGAACATTGTTAGATTCTTTAAGGATGCCCAATAATTTGAGTCTCTTCTTTGAGTTCTGAACAAACTGACAAGATAATAGAGTTGACAAGAGGCTAAGGCATCTGATAACTAATAAAGCTTTTATTATAGATAAATCCTGGGAAATGGGGTTTATTTTTGTAAGCTGCTGCTTCCTTGTGAGGTTCAGTGTCCTCTGAGACATATTTTTCCACTGTCCCTTATAGAGCCAGGTTGGACAGGTCTGTGCTTGTGGAGCTTGGACCAGTGAGAGAAGTAAAGAACTAACTGTGGACACTCCCACCAGATGGATAAACAGTTAGGGAAGGGCCCATTTAGGCCTGCCCCAGATCCTACCCTCAAGCTAATCCAGCTGATAAATCAATAAATGGATGCAGAGAAGTCAGAGTATTAAACACAGTGAAGGTCTCTCCACCTGGGAACAAATCAGGGTACAAGAAAAAAGCTTTTTCAAAATAAACATGAAACGTTTATTTTGTGACCATAATGTGACCATAATGTGGTGTGTGTGTGTGTGTGTGTGTGTGTAGAAGGGGGGAGGTACAGAGAAAGAAAATGAGAACACAGATGAGGGGTGTTATAAGTCCTCTTTTAACTGCCATGCCCCAGGTACAAGTTCTACTTTTTTCGTTTGCAAAATAGGAATAGCAATATTTTCCCTGACTGCAATTGCATCTTACAAAAATTTAGTGAAATGACACACAAGAAGGATGTTTGAAACTATACAGTACAATATAAATCAAGTAATATTACTAGTAGTAGTGGAATATACTGAAAAAACATTTCAGTCTAACTCTTTTGAAGGACTCCTTGGAAATTTGGGGGAGGGGAGCTGTGGCAATGAACTTTTTAACTTTGTCCATTAGGAAAGCACAAAATTTCCAAAAGTGGGGCACATTTTTAAGTATACCTCTTTTTTTAAAAAAAAAGGTGCATACAAGAAGTGTGGTGGAGGCAGACGTGTGGAGGTGAGAGGATTCTCCAGAGAGAGCATAGGGACAAGAAGAACAGGTGGATTTACTGAAATACACTGCTGAGGGGAGGAGTGGGTGAGACAGGAGAGGTCTGCTGTGTCATATGTGGGTCAGCTCCCTGGCTGGGAACCAGACTCATGCTGCAGTGGCTGTGGATTCTTCATAGTGTGGTGCTTAAACCTTCTGCCACCAGGAAGGCCTCAAAATGTCATGGCTTCTTTTTTATTTTTTTAATATATATTTATTATATCATCCTCCATATTTGTACAGTATTATGATTTCCCTGTGAAATTCCCACCACCGATTCACCCATGCCATACCATAGTCCCTTGTGCTCTTCCTACCCCTTTCCTGGTCTTTTTCCCTCCTCCTCCCCTACAGAACATCTCTGATCTACAGTTGCCTAATGATTTTGATTTTTTTCTTTATTATAGTTACTTTGTTCCCCCTGATCCCTTCTTTGGGTCCTCTTTTTAAATGAAGTATGCCTACGGTATCACACAAGTTAGAACAGCAGAAGAATCAGTTCTTTTTACTTATCAGATAAAAGGAATATATCTCTGGAGTACCTGCATTATTTCCCAGCTACTGAACTTCTTAGCTTCTAAGGAAATTCCTATGTATCAACCAAGTCAAGATTCTGGACTATTACAAGAAAAGTTCAGTTTCTTTCCCCTGTACACGTTTATTTAGAGGGGAATGAGTAACAAAATAAAGGCAGTAGTAAAAGGGCCCATGTAGGCTCAGGTTGGGTTAAGCTTGTCTAACGTTCCTCTGTCTCCATTAGCTTAAAGTTTAAGAATTCATGTATTTGCTGGCCCACAAAACTATATCCATGACGCTACTACCTATGAATGAAGGATACAGAGAAAAATGACATTAAGATAGTCAATAGGAAAAAAAAATCTTTTGACATTTACATAACATATTCAAAACTTTTTTCCACATTCAGAACTTTAAGTCTCATATTATTAAAGTTAAAACTGACCTAGTGATATCTTTGATTATTCATTTACTACTCGACACAAAAGCTTTTTTATATTAATTTGATAAACTGTCTTGACAAGTTTGATATGTCCAAAATGAACTATGACTTCACCTTGTGACAACCTTTTATTTCTTACATTTTTTCAAAACGAAAATTTCTTGAAGGTGACTTATTATTCCTTAAACAGTGTCACCTTTATTACCGTGTTACCTACTTCATTGACAAGACAAAAAATATTTCTACTTTCAGGAGATGCTTGTGCCATCTACTGGAGAAATACTTTACTACTACCGTGTAACACCACTTCCAAAGGTATTTGTGAGGTTCTACCCTCCAAAATATGACACTGAAACAAAATCTGACGCTTCTTTCCTGCATTTTAAGGCATGTATCAGTATAGGGATTAATTATCTTTTCCCTGAAGCAACACAAACTATGTTAGTTCAAATAATTCAACACTGCCATTTAAAGGAATCATTTAACAGAATTATATACTCACAGGCAAAAGATGTGACATAGAAATACAGATGGAGGAAAGGAGATAAATAGGCATTTCACCATTGACCTTTAAACTTTATGTAAAAATATCAGCAACTAACTTTAAATTAAATATAAGTAGAGACTTTCTTCTCTTAAGCCATTCTGTGAGCAATAAAAACAAGAATTCTATTACATGAATGTGTAGAATCAAGATGACTTCATAGAACTAAAGTCATTTTGAAGGGTCTCTTAATAAACAACCACCACCACAATAAAACGGAGTGTAAAAAAATTAGTAAACAGAAGACAATGACCTTTAAGTATGTCCCTTAATACTTAAGGACATTAGGGCACCCCCTAATGCAGAAAAACTGAAGGGATATTTGTGCTGTTCATTTTCAGTTAAGAACCATGTTATTTATACCCAAGAAAAGGAAATGAGAATCTTGCTTGAAGGCTATATTATAATTACATCCCTGGGTTTAGGGTCTGATTTAATTGCTTGCACACAGATAGATCTGCTTTTCAATGGGATGCATGAGTTATCAGAAAGTCCTCATAAATCAGACTGTAACTGTACCTGACTGGAACCCAAACAATCCTCAGTGTATCAGAGGGTCCCTACCCTCATCTGCTCTATAATTAAAGGAAACTGATATGCAAATCAACCTCAAAGATGGTAAAACATATCTTGCACTTAGTTATCTTCAGTGATAATTGATTTATTTAATATTTACTTTATGCTAGACAGGAAATATACTAACCATAAACATTAAAAGGTAGGAAATAATAGGAAAAGGAAAGACAAATCACCATGGGAGTTTTTATGAGGCAGAGGTTCTCAGACAGATGATGAATCAATTTTCCTTAATCATCTCACAAAGTTAAAATGTATTTATGAACTCTGCTCTAAAAAGCAATATGTAATTCTAATACTATTAGAAAAATTTCACAAAGTTTGAAGTTAGAAACAGTTTCTGGTTAGGCTATACTATTTTAATAGCACTCATATTAATTACCTTTCTTATTCAATCTTTTTAAAAGGAACAAAAAAAGTGAAGGTAGACAGTATTACATTATATAAATTCTGTCATAGCATAATTTGGTACTGATATTCTTTGAATAACTATTCCTAGAGCATTTTGCTTTTTCCTCTTACAACATGATACATTTTATTTTATGAGATTTACTGAATTGTCAGTATTGTGTTTTAGATTTTACCTAATTTGCATCAGTTAATAAAATAATCTATAAGGTAGGTATAGTTATTGCTGTAAATTACAATAAGTATTATACTCGTAAGCAACTCCTGACACTTTCAATTACAAAAATCATGTTAAAGATTATCTGTATTAATTAGCAATGCTCACGAAAATTTTGCTTTTTGACAATTTTGCTACAACGCACTTTACAACTCTAGTTAATTGTGAAGGTATGGTCCCCACCTATTATAGACATACAACAAATCTCACATATGGAGACAGCAGTCTCCATCTCAGAGTGTAACAAGATCACCTTCTTGGATGCTGGGGTGGAGTGTACCCTGACTGGTTGCTGAATTGGATGTGAACAGGACAGCATTTAAGGTACACGGGGCCATCCCTAGTGGTGGGTGCTTTCATTTGGAAGAAAGACTAAGAGCAAAATAGTCAATGAAGTCGGCTTGGTCTTTTGAAAAGAGCATACTATCTCACGACAGGAGCTGAGCAGGTCAGAATCTACCAGGACGATGCAAAGCTTTAATGGGTAGCTCCTTATATTCTCTATTTGTTCTCCCACCATATAAAAAACTGCAGAAATCCTGTACTATTTTAAGTGCTTTAGGACAAACAAGGGAAGGAGTGTCCACATGGAAGAGAGAGAAGATCAGATGAAGGACACGAAGGCTAGCAAAGCCTGAAGGATGTACACAATCTCTCCAGACAGGACAACTCAGGGACTCAAGTCCCATCCACAGTCTAGCTACCCATAGCTCCAAAAGACTCTCCTTCTGGACTAAACATTAGATATTTGAATGTGTCTTTTTCTAATAGCAGCATTATTCTTTTCCCGTAGTTTCCAATGTCAGGAACAGAAGAACAGAACTATATTGAAGAAGAGAATGAGTATATTCTCTACACTAATGTCACACTGAGCGAGAATTCCAAAACTGTTCTCAATTGAGCTTCACTCGGTTGAGTTTCACTCTATTGAGTTGAGCCCCTGAAGGTTAAATGATCAAACAGACAGAAAAGCTCTTTCAATAAGTGCAAAGAGATAGCACAATAGCTTCAGCAGCATTATGTCGAAACCAGGCAATGTCTTGATATCATCCAAAGGAGTTAGATTTGAGGAATTCTACTATAATTGGCTGATGTTTCTACAAAATATGAAACAAAGGACTTATCTCAAAATTTCAACAAATTACAACTATGGGAGGGGCAGTGTACAGGAATGAAAATTACTTTTCTGACTCTGCCATATTATCAATGACGTAAAAATACAGTTATTTAATTATTCAGACTCATTTACTTATTTTCAAGATATGGAAAGACCTTTTCTAAGAAACACATTTTCACAATATTCCAAGGACTTTTAATAAGCTTAGATTAAACCTATTTTTTTTGAAAGTTGCAAATTAAAGTCTAAATTCACTTTTTTACATTCAGTGATTCCCCATACTGGCAAGCAATGAAATCTGAGAAAGACTGCGAAAGAAAGACTGCCAGGATCCCACTCCCTGAGTTTCTGATTCTGCATTTCTGACAAGTTCTTAGGTAATGCTGATATTCCTGGTTCAGAGACCACACATGAACCTCTAAATAATCTCACCTATCCTGAAATTTAACAACCTCAGCCATATCTATATATTTCAAAATGTATATTTTATATATTTATATTGAAAAAGTTATTTTGCCTAAAGAATTTCAGTTAGTAGTATATTTTACTAACTGAAATAAGGAAAAAAACATTTTTCTCTTTCCTTCTTAAATTTGATCATAGTGCCCCCAAGTGGATGAAAACATTACTAACAACAAAGAAAAAGGAAAATTCTCAGTGGGATGGAGTTGTTAATTTTTCTTTGCGTTTCCCAGAACACCCAATCTGATGCTTTGCCCAGAACCCACTGTGTATGGGTTAGCCAAATAGGTACCCACGCATACTTTAGAAAGTCCCAGCAGACTTGCCCTTACTGTTTTCTTCATAGAATACTAATGTTGGGTCAAATAATCCCCAAATTGTTTAACTGTTAATTTCTATCCTGTAATGAAGTGACCCCAAAACCTATTAAGTAAAATGGGCCTCCCTGGTGGTGCAGCGGGTTGAGCACCACGCTGTGAAGCATCCGCCACACAGCAGCTCGAGAGTCTGACCTCCCGCAAGGGAAGGGACCCACTTGCATGGCGCAGCAGACCTCTCCTGCCTTACCCTCTGCTCCCCATCAGCAGTGTATTTCAGTCCATCTGCCTGTTCTGCTCCCTGCTCTGTCTCTGGTGAATCCTCTCACCTCCCACGACTCTGGCCTGTACCCCATCTTTTGTATGCATAAATAGATAAATCTTTTAAAAAAAGAATAAAGTAAAAGTTGAAAAAAAATTAGTATTATGTTCCCCTTATCTCATCACCACAGATTTCCTCACAGTTGTAATGGCATTGCAGTAATAGCTGACTTAGGGTTTAGGGAAAAAATGATATTTCAATGGCTGATATATATAATAACTATATATATATATCTTTTATATATATAAATAATATAATAAATGGGTTCTGGCTAAACACTTTTTTTCTCCCAACAATGGATACTGGTAGTTGTCTGTTAGCACCAGGTCCCAGAGGAATTCTTTGAAAGAAAAAAAATTATCTTTCTCTTTGGCATATACTCTATAGAAATTTGTGTATAATTTTGTTATACTAAACATCTCTTACAAACTTGTCAATTACATATATTTTTTTACTTTGATATGTATATGTAGAATCAGTGCATTAAGGGACCTCAATCAATTCCATGAAAGGGACACTGCTGATATGTAAAAAGCATTTATCACATAAAACATCAGTCAAGAGGCTTAGAGTTTAAAGGGTTGATACTAATTTTTTTATAGTAATTTCCTTACATGCATATGTTTCTCTCTGCCCATCTCCCACCCTCCAGCATTTATATGCATAAATCTATTTCTTCTTTACCTTTTATCATTCTCTTATTTTAAATGTATATCTATGACCTCAAAATTTTTTTAACTGCTCAAATCAACAAACGCATTCAGCATAACAGAAAGACAGACATTCAAAGGGAGAAACACGTTTTGGTGGCACCACACTGTGGCCCTGGGAAGTGGCATAAGGGGCTAATGAACACATTTACCTCTTTGCATTTTCCTTAGCTTCCTTAAGCACAGGTACTCCTCATGCAAAATACCCAGAAAAGTCTTATGTTATTTCATGCCAATTAACAAATTGCTAACATGTCATGTTCATAAAAAAAGCAATTGACCTAAGTAGAAGGGCTAATTAAATGGAGTAAGATAATTAAACGATTCTCAATATGTAATCAAAAATTATGGCTGGAAGTGTTTCACAATGTTGTCTTTTTGTTTTCAAGTATCTGCCTATCTGCAAAATTCTAATCAGTGTATCCATATGCATAAAAGACAGATCTAGTGCAGATGTTAATTTGTTGCATGATAGAAATCAGGTGTTCAATTACAAATAATGGGGTGTATGAGAGAACGTCCAAGATTTCCATTTAGCCGAACACATGCATCTCAACCAACAAATGATTGCAAAGCATTCATATTGGAATTAACTACTAACATGCACCCTTGCACATCACATTCAAGTCCTTTATTATCCTCATTATATAATATTCACATCTCCAGCACTGTGGGCTACTTAATTTGCCAGTGATTTAGAAGTTTGAATACTTGACAATCTAAATTCTATTTATTATATATGCATTCTTTTAAAAGGATGATTTTATTTTATCTAGATTCTAGAGCACTTTAACATGAAAAATTTTGTTTCCTACACTTATATTCAAAGAATCAAAACCCATTTGCTATTGTACTAAATTCCTTCAACTAGGTATAGTCTAAGATTTTAATAAGTAAAGTTTATTGAAAAAAACACCTTCCCCAAATAGTATTTGAATGTTATTTTAGCAAAGTAACCACTCAGAGGGGATTAAGCATATTCACTGGGCTAAAAGACATTATGTAGATTTGCTTTTCATGTAATTTCCTACAAAGGCACAGGCTTACAACGTACTTATGAATTAAGGTATTCACTGTGCCAGGATGATATACTGATACAAGAGAACTGAAAGGAATAAAAATAATGAGACTAGTGCTAAATTGTATGTCCTAAATTGACACCTTAGTATCTAGAGCTTGTAACTTGGTTATTCAATAAGTAATAGAAATCTTAATGTTAGAAATCACACAGGAAAACAGAGAAAGGATCATTTAATTAGATAAAGATTAATAACTATGTACATCAATGGGGACTTCACTAAAGAATTGACTATATGAAGATTTTAAAAAAGAGTATTTTTAATTCATTTCCACCCTCTTGTTGAAGTGAAATCAACTTCAAAATATGTGACTGACTAAGGTGCCTTACTCATTAAGAAAATAAGTGCTATTTCTGAGTATGTGGAAACTAGCAAAGCCTCAAAAATTATTCAAAGGTCAGTATAGAAAGAGATAATTTTTATAAACCAAGAGATGCAAACGGTAACCTTATGGGTCACTTCTGGCTTGCAGATGTGCTTTCAAAGTGCAACATTAAAAATATCCATTTTGTCATGTTCTCTTGACTTCCATGACCCTGATTAATCTACTCATCACGGCCTTATACTTGATCACTTCACACATTTTATTTGACTTGCCTAGGTTCTGGTGGCATTTCAGATTTGTGAACTTCTAATGTAATCACTTAAGTATTGTGTATTACTAGGCAGTATTGCCTAGTGGTTAGAGAATAGCTCTAAAGTAAGGCAAATGAGTTTTAATTATAGTCACTTTGTAGTAGTACAACTTTGGTGAAATTCCTTAACCTCTTTATGCCCTATTAATTTCTCTATAAATGAATATCAACATCAATTATACTATATAAATTATATAAATATATATCATAAATATATCACATAGCATAAGAACTAAAAATGGAGTTAACAATGTCATACAAAAGTACCAAATAATATAACATAAAATATATTTGTTGTAAAAATTAAGGTTTTTATGTGTGTGCGTGTGTATTTAAAGCAATCACTCTGTTTTATTTTGATGTCACAGGTATAAAAAATCATATACTTATCATCTTGCTATTAAGCAGTATGATACACAAGTATTCTAAAAGTCTACTAGATAATGGATACATGTCCTATTTTAAAAATTGCCAGTTACTGATATGGCATGTTGCCATTATGGTCATATGACTCGTAGGGAAAGGACATAGTTATCATATCAACCATCCATTCCTTCAAGAATTAACAGAGAATATCCCTGTGTCACTGAAGAAGACACATGTATTTGCACCTCTGACAAGAATCATAAGACAAATGGATCTTGTTTTAAGAGTCAGGGAGATGCAATATTGAGTCTACTATCAATGAAAGTGACTCACATGCTTCTTGGGACCTCTTGGAACTTTTCAAAAATTTCATTCCAAGTCTCTCTTTCTCAGTCAGACTTGAGGATAAGGAAGGATAACAAGACCTTTTAGATTAATTCATTTTAACTAAGAACTGAGATTTAAAATAGGTTCTTAAAAGTCCCATTGAATCACGAATACATTTACTAGTTGCCATGTAGTGTTAACAGAACTTGTAATTTATATAATTGTATATGTTGACATCATTCTTTACTGAAATAGTTTTCTCTTGAATTGTGATAAACATTAAAGTAAAATAATGAAGAAAATATCAATACCCAGAAATCTGAAGGCAATTTAGGAATTCTACTTAGTGCTGGAGCAATTTAAAAATCATACAAGTTTTAAAATACATGAACTTTATTCTTTCAAGTTCAACAATCCAATAAAAACTCAATTGTACCACATTAAGGAAACATTTAAAATTTTATGATTGTTAACCTTTCTTAACCATAGATCATTTTAACAAAGTCTGTTGTGGGTATGCTCTTGAATTTGGAACTAAATTTATATCTCAGTTCTTACAAATATGCCAACTAATTATTTCAGAATGAATGTAGAATGACACTTTAATTAGTAATACATCTCCTGGCAATTAAGATTCTCCTGCTTCTCTCAGCAATTAAAATGGCAAGACATATTATGAAGGCCTCACAATTTTTCATACCTCTTCCTGACAATTACCGTAAGAAACATTGTAAGAAAGACTGCAGTTACAATCCATTCAGTGGAGATCTGGTAGCAGGATAAACACTTTCTCCTTCTTACCTAATAATTCTTCATTTTACTGACATTACTTATCAATCATTATTGCAATTTGTGTTCTATATCACAAGGCTCAATTTTTCATTTTCTGTAACTCATTACAAACAATTGATTTTGTATAAATGCCTGTTGTAGGGAAAATTTTAATTAAAAAATAATTTTTAACCCATTTTGTCATGATAAGACTTTAATGGTCAGAACATTAAAAACAGTGTTTTTTGCCAACAGAAAATCTCAGGGGTCAAATCAGGAGATATGTAAATCACTGTAAATGAATGCTTAGTAGCCAGATATATAAGCACAAAACTGTTGATGCAGTTAATGGGGTCAGATAAAGAGAAGCACTTTTATTTTTAACAGTTAACTGTTTATGTTTTAGAAAGTGATATTATGAGGTATCATGTTTCTTTCAACAATTATTTCATAATTCCAGTTTTTTTGTAATATATAGTACTGTGGTAATGAGAAAAAATATCTACTACATGAAATATAAAATGCTGTGTATATATGTGAAATACCATATCACAAAATGAAAACAACATTTATTTGTAAGTCACAGCTTGAACCATCTATATTCTATAACAGCTAGAAAGCACTGAATGGTACCCACATGTCAGGTACTTCAGCTCTAACTCACTTAACCCTCCAGTGACATTTTAAAGTAAGGGATTACAAGATGAAATACAGTGCAGGGAAGGCAGTGCCCCCAAATTACACAGTGCTGCCTATAACCTGGCACTCCAGCACACTGCTGGGATATGACTTTGTCCTTTGGCAGTTTTTGTTGCACCTTAAAATAGTTCATCAATTATTCATGTATTTCACTATAATCCCACTAATGGTTAAACTTTGAGTAAACCGTGTATACTTAGTGGTCTATAACTGAGGGCCCATTTTAGAAGGTGTAAACATCTGGGTCAGACAGAACCAAGCCAGTAACATCTTCCAATATCCGACTGTAGAATTGTGGCCATGAGAGAGGCTGGGGAAGACAGAGAGCACTGTGTGGAGTGCCCAGTGGACTAAGGTAGAGGACTCTGGGTGCACTGGGGAGGGGAACCATGTGGTCAGATGCCTCTGAGTCATATACAGTTTTGAAAACCACCTCTATTTAAAAAAATCCTGTTAAATGTCCTTAACTGTGTTTTACTTAAGGTCAGAGTAAAAATGAAACCCATGGAAAAAATTTCCCTTGAATAAAAAGGGTCTGGGTGCAGAAGAAAAAGTTATTAACCTTGTTCATATTCTCCACAGTATTTGCATTATAATATGACTTTTGTACTTTATTGTAGTTATATTTTATACTGTTGTAATCATTATAGGTCCAATCGATTATTCATTTTATTCAGTGCTTTCTTTTCTTGGTCATTATGTCTTATATTACTCTAGAAATCTGATCATTTGGATTTGGTCAGCTTCCCTCTACTGTTTTTCACTTTTTGTAAAGGAATTGAGCCTTTGAGCCTTTGAATGTGTAGTTTCTTTATTATAATATTTATACATACAGTTCTTATGAACTACAGGACAGTATTTACATGTTTTTGAATTATTATATCCTTGGTCTTTTCACTACCCAGTGGGAACAGTGAAAATGACGGTCTTCTGACTTGGAAACACTTCTGTGTGTGGAGTATTAACACCTTGAAAGAGTAAAAAAGCAAAATGAAAGCCTATTTTTTAGCAGCTTTTGAATTTTGGTATGAAGGTTTTGGGATGTAGCTAAAATAGGTTATGATATTTATATCTAACTAGATTGGCAAAGTTATGGAAGAAGCCATAGACATTCTGTTTGTATGATTATGTTTTGCCAACTTAAATTGTTTTACATTTTATAGTTTTATTTTCTGACCTTAGTTTAACAGCTATTCTATTTCAGTGGGGGGGGGATAATTAGCTTTGTACCTTTATTTCTTTTGCTGGATGTCTGTTCAAGAGTCACTATTTTTATATCAAATTTCATCTATCCATTTGTTCTATCGTTCAAATACTCTGGATACCAGTGTAACAATACCAGTGTTGATGTGAACAGAAAGAGCAAAAGGTGTGCAAGTATTGAATTTCTAAACATCTTGGAATCAGTTATATCCTTAAAGTTAGTAAATTAATAGAAAGACAAAGTACAACTTAAAAAAAAAACAAAGTTAACAAATATTTAATCATGTCAATCAAATGAATATTTGTTGAATGGCTGCTTTGATAAACCCAAGCGTGTGTACAGTGCCTGGTCAAGCAATGGTGAATAACAATTTCCAGTTCACATGGAATTAATTGCATAAGAGAGAGACAAAAGGGGGAAAGGTTATAATTTCATAATGAAGGGTGTTCAGGGTATCTGGGAGCACAGATTTGAATGCCTGAAGTGAGTGAGTCTGACATTGAAAGATGAGTATCAAAAAATTTCCATGTCGTCCTTTAACTTTAAAGTTAAAAATCAACCAATTATCAATTACTATTTAATTCTTATCTATTATGTCCTGATGCTCAGTGGCAAAGTAATGATTCCTGCCTTTAGGAGATGATAATATAGCTGTAAGACATAAGGATATGAAAGTCTAAGTGAGTAGATTTGGTAAAAACAAAAAAGGATCTCACATGTAGTTGGAAAAAATGCATGTTGGTACATCCACTGGTAAATCTGTACAAGGTTATTATTATCATGTAAACCTAGCATTCACATTCTCACCAATTTTACTCTTAAGTACACACTCGACACTATCCATGTATGCACTAGGAGACATACACACCATGGCCACAGTAGCATTACCTGAAAAGGCAAAAATCTTGAAATCGCTCAAAAGTTCATTTTGATGCAATACAGAATTATGGTATATTTATGAGAGGCATATGAGGAAGATTATATACCCAAATGTATGTATGTGTATACAAATATACAGACTCATGTCTAAGACCCTGGTCAGGACCCCCGGACAGACTGCATTCTGCTCTTCTAGTGGTCTGCTTCACACATCAGAGAGCAAGAGAGAAATGCTTAAGTGCTTTGTCTAGTTCTGCTTAGGTCAAATTTACTGCATTCCCAGGGGCAAAAACAAATCACATGGCTAAGCCCACAGCTGGAAAAGACAATATAGATACAGGTTCAAGAACATGGATTTAGAAAGCCCATTTACTGGGACCATATTTATAGTTGGTCTACTACATGTATGAAGAACACATTTTCGAATTAATGCCTTCTTCAGTGTAACAAACAGCAGATCTGACCAGCTTAATCAGGATTCTATGTAAGGAAGATGTCAGAAGACAAAAAGATGAGGGAAAGCCCAGTATTCTAATATCAGGAGGCTACTGTGAAAAGAAATCTGGAGACAGAGAAGGCAAGCCATTAATGGTACATCTTAGAGTGGAGTGGTAAGGCTTCTAGCCCATATTCCACTTCACATTCTGCCATGCATGTTGTGCTGTAACAACATGTGCTCCCAATGGGGCAGAGTCTCTTTGGATTCTTGTGGTATAAAAAGGGCTCACAGTTTCCCCAAAACCAGGATGGGGACCGAGTAACTTGGCAGTTAGTTTAGAGTCTGATCAAGAAGAATAAGGGGTTCTCTGGTGGTACAAGGGGTTAAGGAACAGCACTATGAAGCTATCTGCAGTCACTGCAGAACAAGTTCGATCCCTGGTCAGGGAGCGGACCCACATGGTGCAGCAGACTTCACCTGTCTTGCCTGCTGCTCCCCTCAGCAGTGTGTTTCAGTTGATCTGCCTGTTCTGCTCTCTACTCAGACTAAGGTGAATCATCTCATCCTCCCACACTTCTGGTCTGTAACACAGTTCTTGTATGCATAAATAAATACATCTTAAAAAAAAAAGTTATGGGGGCCTCCCTGGTGGTACAGTGGGTTAAGTAATGCACTATGAAGCAAACCAAAGTCACTGCAGCATGAGTACGATCCCTGTCGCTGGCCGGGGAGGGGACCCACATGGCGTAGCAGACCTCTCCAGCCATGCCTGCTGCTGCCCTCGGCAGTGTGTTTCGGTCAGTCTGCCTGTTCTACTCCCCACTCTGTCTGGTGAATCCTCTCAATTCCCAGGACTCTGGCCTGTACCCCAGCTCTTGTATGCATAAATAAATAAATATTAAAAAAAAAGATTATGGAGAAATGACCTTTCTTGGTACACCTGTAATAGTGAGGAAATCTGTAACCTGATAGGGTGGTAGGGTGTGGCTAAGTAAAAGGGTGGAAGAGATAGGGCTGGGTTAGTAAAAGCAACTTCAGAATCAATGAATTGATCTATGTGACTGAAGTCAGGGGTTTGTTTTGAGAAATGGGGCTAGGTTTTGGACGGATTTAGGTGTTAGGTTAAAGACTGTGAATCTAGTCTCTGGCCAATGGGAGATATCAATACAGGTTTGTTTTAGTAGTTATAAATACTCTCCCTAAGTTTCGGAATTATTTGTAATAGACATGAGGACAGGATAATCAGTACAAGAGTCACTAGAAGCCTTTTTTTTTTTGGGGGGGGGGCGGCTAGAAGTTGAACTGGGGATGGCACAAGGAATGGAAAAGAATTTATCAGTGGGAAATACTAAAGAGATATAGGGATTGACCAAGAGGGTAAGGAGCAAATGATTATAAAAGAAACTACAAAATGAGTTTCATTGGTAGAAGGGATAATTCTGCCAAGTTCACAAAGCTAGAAACAGCTGATATTCAAATCTTCTCTGACCTTTGGTCGGTACTTTTGTTATATTCCTCTAATCCACTTTCAAAAAATTTTCTTCAGAAGTGCAGATACATGGAATAAAGTCACGTTCATACTTTTTGAAAGGTAACAAACTGCTTTTTTAAATTGTATTTTTCCTCTCTGACTAGCATATTGATTACTTTATCTTTAAGGCTATAAATGATTCCAAGATGCTTAGAAACGCAATACTTGTAAACTCTTTGCTTTCTGTTCACATCCTCAACACTGGGATTAATGTTAAAATTGTGATGATTCTTTTTATATTAGAACACACATTCATCTGGCTCAAGTTCATATGCTATCTTCCCCATTATCAATGATCATCACACATTTCTAATCTAGACACAGATTGTGGCTGTAATGGAATATTCTGTTACCAGTGTCTAAGTCTAGTATGATCATAAAGGGAGAAACTATTCTTTATGACTGTATGCTATCATTTAGGGAAGAAGGGGGGAATTAAAATACTACTAGTCTTAAAAAATACTAGTAGGTAAATTGGGATTACTGAATAATAATCCTTTTAATAATTTCTGTACTTTCAGACACTGTCCTGTTCATCACTTATTTCCACTAACACTCATTTTCTCCCACAGGCTTTCTGACATAGCTCCCCTAAACCAATTAACTCCTTTCATCAGGGGCTTCCAAATGGGGTCAGTTTTGCTGCAATATACATTGAGCATGATCTTGGATGCTGCTCTTCTCTGCTACCATGTCTGTCTATCCTGTTTTTAGTCCGTGCAGTCTTCTTCTCCTAGTTTTTTTTCTAATTTTGACTCTGATTCTTTCAAATCCTTACAAATCTTGAAAGCAGTCAGCGTCTTTTGCTTGCTTCCTCGACTTGTCCTCCATTTATTTATGAAATAATTTTTTTAAAAAAGCTTTTACTTATACATTCAAGAGCTGGCTGCATGTAGCTGAGGTACAGGGCGGTGGTGGTGAGAGGAATCACCAGAGACAGAGGGGGACTGAAATACACTGCTGAGGGGAGCAGTGGGCGAGACAAGAGAGGTCTAAGGCACCATGTTAGTCCCCTCCCTAGTCAAGGATTGAATTCCGTGTTGGACTGTCAAGGTGCTATCACTGAGTCTTAACTCCAAGGCCACCACGGAGGCCCCACCCTCACCCATTTATAAGTCTATGACTCCTCTGTTTCTGATGAGAAAGGTACTGATTCCTTTTCAAATTCATCATGTTCGTGTCAGTTGTTAGGAAGAATATTTTCTTTTTCATTGAAGAAATGTTGGTTGACAACACTGTACGATTTAGGGGAACAGGTTCACAGCTCCTCAGATGTGTGAACCATGCCCATCGTCAAAGCAGCTCATAGGTTTTAGCACCCATAGAACCAGGTGAGAATGTTTAAGCAGCAGTTTCAGAACCCCAATCTCAATGATACCACTCTCTCCTGGTAATTATTCTCATAAAACATTAGCACATATCATTTGACTAATTACTGAATTATACAAAAGTCTTGAGTGCTATGGTAACTACAAAATAAGTCTTTTAGTAAATACTAAGTTGTCCTGGCTTATCAGTCCTTCCTTAAATGAAGCACATATATCTGTCTATCTATCTAGAATTTAAAGCATGTAATATCTGAGATGAAAGTAAAATGAATTTGGCACGTTAAATTTGTCAAGATCAACAACTTGTATCGAAGTTGCTAACATCACATCTAACAATATCTGATAGACTGTTAAGAGTTATATAGATCAAGTAACACCTGTCCAGTGACTTAAAGAAAAGACAAGTAATTTCACCAAATGTATAGATGGCATCATCAGTTATTTAAAATACCATGCTTTGAAAGCATTCATATTTTTAAAAAAATAGTTAGAATCCACTGGAATATAGTAAAGGGGAAAGTTTCATCTTATTCCCTCTCATTTACTAAGAAATAATCTCCAGATGGTTTTTTTTGAGAATCTGAGATTATTTCTTACATAAATCATTCACGTCAGTTGCTCAGAAATGGTTGAAAGTGCTTATGCAGTATTTTCAATTTTCCCCCACTGGACAGAGAAGACAAAGTTCTCAGCAAAACAGAAACAGAGTACCACCACTATGACCTACATTCATAATAGATGTCAAATTAAAATGCAAATTAAAGCCTAATCATTAAGCAGATGGCCCTTTTGGGGGGCATAACTTTTCTACTCTCAAGGAATTAGTGAGGGTTTGTGCATGTCCTTTCCCATCTGTCTTTCAGCATTTGCTTCTAAATATAGTGAAATAATGTGGTTCAAACTAGAAAGTTTCATTATACCTCAAGGATCTATAATTTCTCAAAATAGCTTTTATTTTACTAATGATTGTTACCAGTTAATTAAGCATCTACTATTCAAACAAAACTATATTATCACTCATTTCATGCTCAGGACAATCCAACTTGATGACTGAGAAAAGTGGAGTTGTGAAGGAAATAAAATGACCAAGCTGACATAAAAAATGACAAGACTAGTGGGCCTCCTTGTTAGCACAGGGGTTCAAGGCTCAGTGTTGTCAAGTTATTGCCAGTCACTGTGGCCTGAGTTCCATCCCCGGCAAGGGAGCTGACCCATATGGTACAGCAGACTTCTCCTATCTCGCCCATCGCTCCCCTCAGCAGTGCAATTCACTATTCAGACAGAGTGAGGACTCTGTCTCTGGTAAATCCTATCACCTCCTGCACCTCTGGCCTACACCCCAGTTCTTGTCTGCATACATAAATAAAAATAAAATCTAAAAAAAAATGACAAGGCTAGAATTTGAGCAGAGGTCTGTCTAATTTTAAGGCTTCTGGTCTTATCCATACTGTCTTAAAAATCACTATTTTTATTCTATCCAGGAGTATGAACATTTCATTTCATTTTTCTTGAGAAGCCTAATTGTAGTTTTAAAATAATGAAATAGATTTCAGAGTTGGACAGAGCCTCAACAGTAGTTCAACAAGCTGCTTTAAAGATGAAGGAAGAACAGAGGAGACACAAGTAACTACAGACCAAGAATGACCCCAAGGCACAGCTGACTAGAGCCCAGGTGTCCCAGAACCCATTCCCCCAGTCTAGCTGCAGCTTCCACAGAACTTGGGAGGAGCAAGAGAAAGAGGTCAGAGGTGAAAGGGGAGACTTAAAAGAATGCCATAGGATTTTTTAAAGTGCTTTGTGTTCTACTTCACATTTTAAAAAATAACATGTCTTTTTCCTTCTTTTACTAATATCTCAACTTGAAAATCTACCTCTAGGTTTTTATCAATAGTTAAAATATGACGGCTACCATGAGCTAGTCAGCCGCTCACCTAAGTCCTCTCTGCACAGATGAAGCAGTGCTTCTCCACACGAATCTATGAGATAGGGTTCATTAATCTTTTCATTTTGCATATGATAGTGAGGCACAGAGAGGTCTCATAACTTCTCAAGACCCCACAGCTACTAAACGATGAAGCTGGAATTTGAAGGCAAACTCTCTGAACATGGCTCACTGTTCCATGTTCCCAAACCAGGCTGTCCCTTCAATATCAGATGAACAAGAGTCCTTGCAGGACCATGCTGAGGCATCCTAAGTGAGATCCAAATGAATTTCCCAAATACCCAGATTTTTGGTAAGACAAACTATTTTTAATTAAAAGAAAATCTATTTGTTGTCTCTTTTATAGGTTGATAACTATGTTCTTCCATCATCAAGGTAGTATATCACAGAAAAATTGGGAAAACAGAGAAAAATTTACCCATAGTTACATTATTCTATTTAGTATGATTATTTTTAAGTGTATTTCCTTTCTCAGTCTATGTATCTGTCTGTTAATAATCACTGAGAGGAATGTGAAACAACAACTACAACAAAAAATAAAAAAGAAGAAAACAAAAAAACAAGAGAAAGCGCAAGGAAATGAGCAATTACAACCACAAACAAACAAACAAACAAACAAAGTCAACAAGATCAAAAGGTTAAAGATAGACCAAAGAGAACATGGAGGAGGGGGCAAAAGGAGGGGATGACAAAGATGGGGAGGAGGGCATAAGGAGCATGGGGGTCTGGGGTGATGGGGCACCGGTGAAATGGTGGTGTGAACTCCCTGGGGACTACAAATGTTGTCAAATACAATTAAATAAATCTAACGATAAAAATAATTGCCCTAAGAAAATACAGAATTCATGTGTTAAAAAAAATCACTGAGTATACTCACAATTCTACATTTTTTCAAGTTAATTTTATTATAACAGAAGCCTGATATTTCCACTAATCTTAATACATACTTTCCTTGCCTTGAGAAGATTCCAATAAATCCCCAATCTGTTCTCTTTCTCCAGGTTGTCCTCACTCCTGCCATTTCTATTCTCCTTAAATTCTGTACATCCTCTATGATGCCATGCCATGAATGATGACATGGATACATGGTGAAGAAAACGATTTGCTGAGTCATAAATTTTCTGGTGTCTAAGAACCTACTGGTTCACTGCCTTCTTTGACAACTGATGAAGAGGAGGCCAAAAAAGATGGAGTAACTTATTCAAGGGATAGAACAGATCAAAACCAGTATATGGGCTCTTAAGCTATTATTATTAGTGTGAAAAAACCTTACTAGGATTTGTGTGCATAGAAAGAGAAGGATATACTTTACCAGTGAAACACCCAACGTTATCCATCCCCTTGTGGGTAAAAGCCCAGCCAAATAGGGTTGGCCCAAGTGGAGCCATTGCGGGGTAATACATTGCCACTAGTCCAGGGCACCTTCTGGCACAGTTATACTATTGCTTATTCTAGATAAATATTACTACACTGCCCTCAATCTGTATACTTTAGCCACATGTATTAGAGGAATGAACTTAAAAAGATTTGAAAATAGTCCCCAATTTTTTTTTTTTACCTCCACAAAATTCAGGTATTAAACAATGCCAAGGTATTTTTTTTTTTTTTTTTTGCTTTCTGTACTCATTTGTAATACTGTAAAATTCTAGATGTATGAAAAGGAATAAAAAATACAACTGTGTCAAACTCTAGTGCAAATATTTTATAGTAAAGCATCAACTAAGATTAAACTGTTACATTATAATTCTGTGTTCAGTGTTCACATAAAATTTTAATTTTTCATATTCCTAAATAGTTTTTACTATTTTTTTAAATGTGGTTTGTAAATATGAAACCAAGGTCAATTTGCCCTCGCACTCCTAGACCACACAAGAAGTAATCATGATCCAACTTATCTCACAAGGCTTGATGTCCACACAAAGCTGAACCACAAGGTAAACATGTGCAAATGGTGGTGGCCTATCCTTAGATCACCTTCAGCTGGGGAGAACTGAAGATCGGTCTGTATGGAACCAAGAGAATCAGGAGGATATAAGGAGTCAGTTCAAAAGCAAAGGCTGCAATGATGAAAATTTGGTGAAAGAACCAAGATCTCCATTAATGGAGTGAATAGAAACTAGTAAAATATAATTTGCCACTCTCAATTCTTCTTTGTTCCTAACCACAGTTACAATCCTTTAAAGCTTGCGTTCATTTTAGGCAGGGAGACACATTTCAGATTTTCCTATGGTCTTCTTCCTGTTCAGCCTCTCAATAAAATCTTTCCTTTTTTCTAAAGTTGGTGCTATAGTATTGGCTTTTCCACATGTGAGGCAGCAACTTGTTGCTAGTGACAAATATGGCATGTGGTTTTAAAAGAAAATCAAGAAAAAAGGGTTCATATTCCACCTTTAATAATTTCACATTAGTTCCTTTAAGAGCCCAGAGGTGAAAAGTAGGACTTAAAAATAATAGCGAGTGTTAAGATGCTTCTATTTAGGAGAAAAATCTTGAGAGTAAAGGATTTTGAACGGAAGTCACAATTTGAGTTTAAAGTTAACAAAAAATTAATTTATATCAGGAAAAACCTCATTTATTTCAGATTTTAATTTAAAACATTTATTTTAATGATTATTAAAGTTATGCTTGGAAATAGTTTTTATCACCTAATTAATCACTGGTAAGTTAACATGAAAACAGAATGACAATTTACATTAGCATACAGAAAATAGCAAACATCAAGGTAGTTGGAAAAGTTGGCTGGATGACCTATGTTTTTTTGTAATTCTACAAGGATTATATCAATGTTTATGAAGTGCCACAAACATCTCTGTGGTACTTTCTTTTTTGAAATTTGTATTTTGAAAAAAAAGAATTGTTTATCAAAAACCTGGAAAACACTTTGCTGGAAGTTTTGGCAAGGCAATAAAGTGGGATTCATTGAAATCAGGATAAGCAGAATGAGGTAAATTCAAGTTATAAATGCAAACACTTCTCTATAACTCATATTGTATGTAGATGTATATATGCATGTACATATATGTTTATAAACAGATATGAATGTGATAGTCAGACATTAAAACATTATTATTTTAGACACTGACATGTCCAAAATGATATAAAATGTTGATTTAGAATGAGAAATTATCTTCCTCTGGGAAAAGGCAGGCATCTTTTTTGTAAGGCCTGGACCCTCCAAGCCAATGTCACCTTGATAAAAATGAGAGTTTGTTTGATGATCCAACTGATAAACTTCAAGTCATAAACAAAACAATGCAGCTTTTTAAGAGTGAGGTCATCTCAGTTTATGAGCAATGCCTTATTTTAATTTTAAGGCTGTGACTGAGGCCTGATACTACCCAGCTGTTCTTCTTTTTTTAAAAAAAAATATTTTTGTATTTACTTATGCATAGGAGAACTGAGGTATAGGCCAGAGGTGAGGATTAAGAATGAGAGGATTAACCAGAGCAGAGAGGATTAACCAGAGCAGAACAGGCAGATCTACTGAAATGCATTGTTGAGGGGAGCAGCAGGAGAGACTGAGACGGTAGAGGTCTTCTGTGCCATGTGGGTCACCTCGCAGGCCATGGTGGTGCTAAGTGCTGAGACTTAACCCTTAGGCCACTAGTGAGGCCTGCAGCTGTTCCTTTTTGTGGAAAAGTATGAGAGGGTGACAATGCAGCCAGTGTGGTCTTTATTCTGTTCCTGCTGGAGCTGACCTGTTTTCTCTCTGCTGCAGTAAGAGACAGACCCAGTGCCTTTAAATCTTACTATATAAATGAAATGAGATTTTATATATGAAGATTTCAAAACATTTCAACACAGCTATTCATTCAACAAATGTTTAAATATTTAAGCATGACTCTCCACAAAAAGAAACAGGAGATTTATATGGTAAGAGTATCTTACCAATCCTTAACTTTTCTATAGTTGTGATGTTTTCATTCATTTTTTGCTATAAAAGTCATCAGCTGCATGCAAACTTCTACGAGATCTTGGTCATAATGCTTCTGTAAATTTGTGACAGTTAATTTAATTTTCTTCTTTTTCCTTTTCAGTTGTAGATTTAATTGTCATAATAGTCATTTGTTTTATTAGTTCTATTTTGCCTTGCTTTTGGTTAAGAAAATAACATCACAACTAGGAAAATGTAACTCAATAAAAATGAGGATAGTATTTCTGAGATTTAAGTTAAGTACTGTTACTTCACCACTAGGCTATGCTAAAGGATAGACATACCATGTTTTTCAAGAACACTTCTGATTTTTAGCTATCTAAAATAACAGGAAAATAAATTCAAAGCTAGATATGAATTATTTAATCACTCAAATCCTGTTGGCAATTC
The DNA here is from genome assembly GCA_019455555.1 of Galemys pyrenaicus. Classification (NCBI taxonomy): domain Eukaryota; kingdom Metazoa; phylum Chordata; class Mammalia; order Eulipotyphla; family Talpidae; genus Galemys; species Galemys pyrenaicus. The sequence continues at coordinate 2,528,762 of JAGFMF010011386.1, forward strand.
ATTTAACAGGCTTACTTAAGAGTTAGTTAATACAATTAGCTTTCTGAATAAAATTAAATGGAGTAAATGAATAGATGATTTTTTTCTTATCAAATTTATTTTTTAAAATCAAATACAGGTCATGTTGGTAAAGTCCAGTTTGGTTTTAGAAGAATTAAATTATCAGTGTACTTATTTTATCCAAATTAATTCTCATTTTTATGTAGTAAGTCTGATTTTTAAAAAGTCTAATGTGTAGTCATGGAGTGATTATCAGAAACATAAAAAGATACATTTTTCTTTCTGCTTAAAAAGTAAAATTATTTTAAAACTCAACAATGCAGAATCAAACACCATTTCATTTATTTTAGGATTTCTTTATGTTATAATTATCTTCTATAAATTGTGTTCAGAACTCTAAGTTTCACTATATGAATGTAGCTTCCTGACATTTCTAGTACTTTTTCCTTAAAGCTAAGGAGCACACAATTATAATTTTAATCATCATTATTCATATAATATATATCCCTGCTCACTCATTGTGGGAGGCACTAAAAAGCTCAAGTAGGTCTAATAAACTTAACATTGTAGGAGCACAAAAATTCAAAGTTACATTATAAAATATTTCTTTAGGGACAATACAGGGGTGACTTATATGTGTGATAAGTGAATTAAAGAAAAGCATGTTAAAATAGTTCACATGAGAGAGAGATATACTTGCTACCCACATTATTAAAAAGAGAGAGAAGGTTTTTACAACTAAAGTCCCAAAAAACTTCAAAAACCTAGTTTGGAAAAGCACTGTGAAGACAAAAATCCATAATCCTCCAATTTATTATTTAATCCACTTGACAAATCTATCTGAAAGAGGTTTCCATATTTTAAAGATAAATTAGTATTTTTTAAACTTGACTTATCTCTTTCAATTATTCATTATTCTTCTGTTAATTACTCATGTTAGAATGACTCACTGACAGAACACAATCCAGCCCTAAAGCAGCATGCTATTCATCCATTACCCCCATTGTATTCCTGCCTTGGCAGAAGATAGAGCTCTTGGAAAGGTTAGTTGACTCTGTCTCCTTACAGATAACTAAGTCCCCTAAAATCCAAACATGAAGCATCTCAGAAAAAGATGAATAAAGTTTTGATGTGAGCTAAATCACATTTACCCACACACACCTATACACTGGTAATATTGGCTGTCTGTCATTATTACCTCCAGTACTGGCATTAAACACAATTACAAAATAGGATGCTCCAAACTTAATAGGCTGCATAACATACCCTGTGACAGACCAGCATCACAGACTATTTCAGTTCTAGAGTCCCTTCCTTTTATCTACCATACCCTGCAGAGACACCTGAATTTGGAAATCCTGTTAGTATCAGCAAGTAATGGCAGATAAGCTAATGTGGCCAGCATCCGAAGTAGTCCTGATTTGAATCCAGGTGAACTATCAAGTTTTACAGGTTAAACTGAAACTATCACGTTTTTTCAGTCATTCCTCTCTTCAACTATAGTCATGGGCAGAAATCAAATCTAGAACCACTCTGGGGATTTCTGATTCAGTCAAGGGCTCTGAGATGCGATGCAAACCAATTCCTCTTCAGTGCAAAAAAAGTGATTAAGAAGGGAAAGAAAAAAAATACCAGGTTTTGGAAAGGGACTGGATTGTCCACCACGGTGCAGAGCATTCTAAAGCAAGAAACCATGCCCAACTTCGTGTTCCATCTTGGGACTGTAACAGGGTGGTCCCAGGAAAAGGGGAAGTTCCCAAAATCCTGGTTCCGCCCTAAGTGGGTGGAGCTGAGGATAAGAAGATTTCTGCAGAGAA
>JAGFMF010011386.1:2530827-2620086 GCA_019455555.1 Galemys pyrenaicus
GGTTTTGTATGTTTGTCTTAATGCGGCGGATGGCAGAACCCATTCAGAGAGGGCAGGCTTGGGGGTTCTGAGTGCTCCTCTCCCTGCCCTGTAACAGGACTATCCGCAGGCTACAGCGGTAGGAACTATGGTGCTGGATAAGTATGAATTAAGGGTTATCTTGGCTTTTTTAATCCATAGATTCCCACTTCTTGTGCCATCTGTCCAAATGAATGAGTTAAAATGAGTTAAAAACAAAGAGCTCACTGAAGTTCCTGGAACATTCTACATGTCCTTTTACATCAGCTCTGGTCTCCAGTACTCTCAAAGCACTCCACAGCAGCCACACCAAACATCTTTGACTAAAAGTTCTTCTAGAACTCCTGCATACATTTAGACTGTTATGTTACTGGAAGCCCCTTCTACTACCTACTTGCCAAATGCATCCTTCAAGCTTCATCTCAAAAGTCAGGTGTCTCAGGAGATTCACACTAACTATCTCCAGCTAGAATCAGGTATTCCTTCCCATTTCTCTCTTGTAGAACTATCACTTAGATATTTGTAAACCAGTCTATATCCCTGATTGCTAATTCCATCAGGTCCACGATAGTATTCCATTGAGGTTTATTTTGGTTGGAACAAAGTAGGAGCTCAAAACAGGTCTCCAAAGGTGAGCTGGTAGATGAAAGAAAGAACCCTCAATAGTAAATCCTAGGAACTCCATCCACATCATGAGCTGAGTCATGGTTAGACTTGACTTTGCATTAGCACATTCAAGGCACCATAACTGGGCTGCCCAAATTACCGATTCCTTTTTAGGTGTGATTTTCCCCTGGACGAGACTGGCTCTTACACTGCATTAATTATCATCCAAACAAGCTAGCAACATAGTCTATGCCTGCCGAACTGCATTGTATACACGTGGGCTGACAACTCTGCTCAGCCTAACTTTATTTACTCTAAAGGTCCTGAAAAGATCCTTAATGACTCATCAGTGTGCATCTCCACGACCTTGGTGATGGGGCTCCAGAACCAGGAGACCCCTCCATAGACAGGACCGAACTTTCTTCAGATTGCTGCATTTGTGACACTTAGGGTGAGCCAAGGTAGGAACCACTTGTCTCCATTGTAAAAAAAAAACAGCCACATTCTTTTGTAATGGCTAACACCCATAGGATTTGGCTGAAGCAAGTTCCATGGTGTTAATCTCATAAAGGTCTATGCTTTCAAAAAATCCATTTCATTGTATTCAAGAGCTCAGGACTGTGCCCTCACTAACTGCAAAGGAAAAGAAGTCTGGGGCTGACTCTGACCATTAGCTACCCCAAGACAGCTCCTGTGTTTACCTGCAAGAGTAGTTTCCTCCAGTGTAGATTTAGTTTTCACTCACACTTTGGATGAATACTCAATCCCTCCCACCAAAACTTCTGAGTTATATCTGAACCACCCTTTAGCTTTGATAGATTCTATGTAGGTTTCATAAAATACGGAGACCTAAATTCTAGATTTGTTTCAACTTCTGTATTTTGAAACATATTTCTTAGAACTTATCTCCATATACACTGTTTTTCATTAATATAAGTGCTTATGTAATTCTAAAACATTAATATTAACTGTAATGTTAATATTATTAATGTTATTAATCAAGTAAAGTATCATTTATTAATGTATTTAGCTATGGAGATGTCTATAGTACTTAAAAAATTTAATCTATGTATGCCAATTTTTGGAAGTAACTCTGTGAATGCTGACATACTTGCTCTTCTGCTAAAATAACAAATATGAGACACTGAAATGAAACCCAGCAGTTGAAGAGAATAACATTTTCAAGTGAACACTCACCCACTATGTTTCATATGAGGTGGTTTATCCATTCTCACCGCCAGTTTGATTTTTAAGTCAGAGTCCTGGCTATTTTTTGGAACTATCATTCGGTGCAAATCAGCTGACTTGGAGCTATTTGAAGTTGGATATAAAATCACCTGTAAGGGATAAAAAAGAAAACATGTAAGTACACAATGCAGATGTTTAGGGATTGAAATAGAAATCGTTTCTCTGTTTTCCTGTTTGAGAAGGTGTCATGTCTCAATGTAACCAATAAACAATTTGAATCCTTTTTACCACACAGCAGATGGGCTTTCAATAAAGACTCATTTATTTTTTGACAAATATGTGTTTTCATTTTATCACATAATGAGTTTTTTTCCTGTATCACTTCATAATAAATTAATAGCACAATGGCTACAGCTGAATTGACAGCTGAAAAATACTCAATAGACAACTGTAATTTGAAGAATACTATAAAATCCTCAGGGCAAAGACGTTCAGAGAGAAATGTTCTTTGAGATTACAGATAGCATGCTTAGAAAGTAAAACTAATTATGTGATGCAGCAAAAAGATACCTTGTATTTTAATATTTTCATTACAAAATATTATGAAAGGAAGTCAACTAAAGATGGACAAGATTGCTCATAGCACCTTTTTTTGCTCCAGATCAATAGCAAACAGGATTTTTTTCCTGACTGCATGTTTTCAAGACTGTAAAGATAATATTAAAATAATTGAAACAAAGTAATCATTTTTAATAAAAATGCCAAATATGTTGTAGTTTCACAACACCACAAAGTCAACACAGGAAATAAAGCCTACTCTTCAGATGTGAGATGTCATATATATATATTTAAAACCTCATATATATATACTTTATAGTCAGTTTTTCAAAATTTTGACATAGCCTGTATCCATGCCTTAATGGATATTTTTAAATGTGAGGCCTATGCTCTACAGGATAAAATAAAGATATGAAATGCAGTGCATTAAATTTTAAGCAGTTCTTATTTTAAACCATCATGAAACGTAAAATAAAATTTTTATTTAAATAGAAAAAATATAAACATGCTCAGGTATGCTAAAATGTTTTTATAGCCCACATGTCCACTGATTATGGCATGGTCTGCCTCTCTCCCTTCCCCCAATTCTTTCCATGGATAAGTGGAAATATCCACTGAGAAATTTTTAGGCAAGGTTCTTTTTTCTTTAAAGGAAGGACAACAAAGTTCTGAAACCTTCTCTAACTATGCTTAACTTTCAAGTTGTTAAATGTGTCTACTATTTTGAGACTTTTTTCAAGCCTATCCTAAAAGCCACAGCTAAGTTGAATCGAGAACATCTATACACTTAAGGCTATAAAGGCACATCCAAGAATAGATGAAATGGCATCTGTGAGATTTTTCAAAAATTACGATTATATTCTAGAACTAGTTATTTTCATTGCTAAAATAGCTAATGGAATATTTTACAAATTCTTTTTTTTAAATGACCATAAAGGAAAATATAGATCTTTCTAGCAAATAAATCTGGAATGCAATCCTAAAGATAGCCTGTAATAAAGTTGTCAGTTTCAAACTGCACATTCTTAAAGTGGTCATACTTAATAATTTTAGGCTCAAATCAGTAGACAAAGAAATGCCATTATCAACTTAGAAGGTGAGTTCAAAAAAGACAGACTGAAGGACCAGTCCATTCTCTGTAGTGATGGATGCTATTTCCCAAGCAAGTCTGCAAAGACTTTTCTTTCTCCCTACCTCTCTTTATCCTCTTCCTCTTATTTTTCAAATTTATTTTGGCATGAACCACCTACAGACTTTATTCCTTTTAATTCTTCCTTCTATATTTATACAAAAGTTGATATTATTCCAAACTCTAGTCTTATACTAGAAGAGAACATTTAAAATTTCTGAAGATTTCCGTTCTCTAAATGCTGATGATGCGTTACTGAGGCCCCCAAATAATTGTAGCTGATGCAAAAATTGAGGATCATCTATCCCAGTACTAAATCCCACCATTTCTGTCACATTTTAATTGTCTTATGGGTATTTCTATCTGAACTGAGTGAAAAGATTTATTGCATATCACTGTTCAGTTAAACATTTGAGTTCTCACTGTGGGAGGACACACAAAAGTCAAACAATATGGATGATTTAGATCCATGAACAGGTGATAGTCTCTTACTGTCAGAGCAAAGTTTTCACACAGTGTCTGATAATGGCTTTTCCCGCATGCCCTCCTACCCCAAGGGGCACAACAGCTACGTGACACTGTTAGTCCCTGGGCTTATTCCCCACCGTTTGTTAGGTTACTCTGTTTTATCATATGTATAGTCGATTCTCTGTGTTGTTTCCTCTGCTTGAAAGACCTAGAATTCTTTTTCCAGGCACATTCTAACTGATAAAGGTATAAACATTAGCACATGTAATGAATGGAGGCCACTAATATGAAATCTGTTTCTAAAATAACTGAACCAGCAAAAAAATGTGGAACTCACTTTTAAAAATGGCCTGTAAAACAGTCTTCTGTTTCCCAAACTGCACAGTCCTAAAGTGATCATACTCTTCAACATGACTCAGCCATCATGGATGATCATCAACAAGGAAGAAACCCCCAATCTGTAGAGTTAAGGGGCCATTGAGAATGAAGGACAAAAGAGTTCTTTTCTGCCAGGTGAAGGGCCTACTCAAAGGCATAATCTGCCACATCAGGGTTCTGTTACTGTCATTGGAAATTATTATTGGATAGTTTCCACTTTACCCTTTTTGCAAAGGTAAACTGCATTGTAGCTCTCCTGCCCTTGCTCAACTGCTGCATACAGGACTTGTGCTAGAGCAGAACAGGGAGGGGAGGTTAAGCAAGAGGAAGTTAACATGCACTTTAATTCACTATTTGCCAGACTGCAATGAACGATGCTGGACTGGATGTGGACAGGGCGAGGCACTGGGTTATTACTCTTGAATTGAAATTAGTATGTTCTATGCATAGGAAGGATAATACAACTACTGTTACCCTTGGTGATCCTTGAGTGAACTGGCGAACTCATTTTTTCACTAATACAGAACTGCTGCCAGAATCAGGTGGTCATACAAGGATGACATTTTCTATCTCACCTTTCATCTAAGTAAAGACATATGAAATTTCTAGCTAATAGAGCATGAGGAGAAGTGAAATGTCACTATGGAAAAGATGGTTAAAATAAAGGGAATGCCTTCTTCATCCATGTTACTTATGTGCCAGCCAAATGCAGGACAGTCCAATGCCCTTCATTCCCTATGGGGAGGCATGAAGGAGCTATTAACTGGAAGAAACCAGAGCCCTGAAAATCTGTGTCAAAGAAAGCTACCTATCTATTTATACTCAATTGTTCCATCGGTACTATTGCTTTGAGCTACTGACACACTGTAATTTGTTATAGCCTTTAGTAATATCCTAACTACTACATTAACAGAGTGCTTTGTTTTGTAAATCTCTAAGTACTTCTATATATTTTTTCATGACAAGCACTTCTACAATAGTAAGTCAACTTAGTTCAGAGACAAAGGTGTGTCTAAAGTTGCTGAGATCATTAACTTAACAGACATAGAAATTGACCAAGCAGTCTTAAGTATTATAGGTACATATCTAAATTAAATTATAGCTCTGTACTAACTAGTTTCTTATTTTGTAAAGTATTCTATTTCCTGCTATTCATATCTCCTAACCTTTCTATACACATTTCTGCTTCTTCTAGTTTATTTTTGTTACCAACACTTTAAATGTCTTGTCACTCACCATGACACAACACATTTCTTATCTTACATAAAACTAATGTACCTTCTTCATAATAAGATGTCAACATCACATGCCATCTTTGCTAAGGTGTAATCAAACACAAAATGACTTTTTAAGCTTTACTTCAAATTCTGTCAACTTAAAAAATTGACAAAAATAAATTGTAAAATACACATATAATGTTTAGGTCAATAAGGATTCTGAAGGCGCTTTTTCTTAAAAATACTTATGTATGCTGCCACCTCTATGCTATTTTCCTCCTAATGAGAGGCCCTAATTAAAACCAAGTCATGTGTATTTGTGCACAAATCACATCAGTTGGACTTTGACATGTGAACTCATGACTTTCTAAATTTATAATCTCTATTTCAACAAAGAAAATGGAAAACTAAAAAATTAAGGGGAAGATCTATAAGCACTGAGAGAGGATAAGATAGGTCAGGGACTAGGTAAGTAATTCACTGTTTATTCCATAAATACTAGCTAGCAGAGAGAAAGAAAGCAGACCACATGGCCACAGTAACTGTATTGTAAAATAAGAGCAAAATATATTGTGCATACAATTTTAGCTCAAATATGGGTGCAATCAACAAGTCTTGATGGAATCAGAACAGATTTCACAGCAGAATGACAGTTCCAATTAGGAGTCTAAATGAACAGGGAAGATATGCAAGGCAAAATATATGAAAGAACTGATGGCACCTAGAAAAATGCACACAATCCTGATGTTGACATTCTTTTTATTTTGGGTTACCAAGCCCTTTCCTAAATTTGATGAGCTATTTCTTTGTTCCCTGGATCTAGTCTGTGTTCCATTTCTTGTCGTCAAAAGAACTTCAACCAATACAAACACTGATTATATTTCCTGCCATGTCAATTCTCTTTATTTCATGAAAAGAAGGAAGAGAACTCTGTGGAACACTAACCTTTAAGGATTAGGAAAAGGAAGTGAACTCTGGAATTGAGATTAGCGGTCAAAGAAAAACCATAAGGTATGATGCATTCCATTCAAGTGGGGAGTGTTTTAGGGAGCAGAAAAGGCCATCAGCATCAAATGACAACTGAGAGCTTAAGTATGAACTGCAAGGCTAGTGCTTGGGTAAGTAACACAGAAATCACTGGAGGAACTCATCAGGAGAAAGTTTAGGTGAACCAGACTGCAATGATTTAAGAAGCAAAACCGGCATGGCAGACCTCTCCTGCTGTGCCCGCTGCTCCCCTCAGCAGTGTACTTCCGTTGATCTGCCTGTTCTGCTCCCCGCTTTCTGTGGTGAATCCTCTCACCCCCTACACCTCTGGCCTGTACCCCAGTGCTTGTATGCATAAATAAATAAATCTTTAAAAAAAAAAAAAAGAAGCAAAACCTGTGTGAAGAATGTGGAAAACTTTATGTAAGTCTCAAGTCAGCAAGGTTTGGCAAGGTTGGGCAAGATCACTTCCCTCAAAGGGGACTTTTCCCACAAAGGCAAGAGGGAGGAGGATATGGCCAGGCAGGTTGACTAGGATAAGGAAATTGGAATGTTGTGCAGACTGATGATCAGGTCAGAAAGGAAGACTGGGGAGGAAAGAAAGTATTTTCCTAAGGAGAGTGTACATTATTCCATAACTTGTAATCAAAGGAAGCTTTTTAATTCAAGGCATGAAAATCAACTTTATGCACTTGAGTAAAGAATAATCCCCCTCTTATGCTCAGTGAAGTAAGTCAGAAGGCAAAAGAAAAATACCGGGTGGTTTCCCCCCTAGGAGGAATATAAGGGAAACAAATAAGGGTCAATGAAAAGAGTAATAATGGTAACAATAATAATAATAATATTAACACAACAAAAACAAAAAGACAAGGACAATTTAGGGACACTTGGTGGGGAGGGGGGAGGGAGACGGTTGAGGGCAGTTAAAAGCATAAGGGACTGAGGTGATGGTGCACTGGTGAAATGGTGATGGGGAATCCATGGGGACTACAATTGATGTCAAATACATATCAATAAAGAAGAGAAGAAAAATAAAAAAAGAATAATCCCTCTCTGTCCAGCTGTACATATCCTGGAGGAGGGTTATGTGACTTAATGTGTGGTTGGTGTCCTACCAGGAGACTAAGATAAATTGCTTTAAAAGTACATCCTTAAAACAGAGAAAGGACTAAAAATGGTATCTGCTGAACTCACATTTCAGTTTGTGATTAACAATCTTTTTTGCTGACAATGAGATGTCCTTGAGACATAGGATAGTTTAAGGAAATGCCCAAGGAAACATCTCTATAGACAAGTAAAACTATCGCCATAAAAAACCTTGACTTTTTAGGTTTGGTTAATATTTATCTAATTCAACTGGCAGATTTTACAGTTGAGCACATTTTCATTATGAACCTTTCAAGTACCTTCTTGAGAGCTTAGGGCATTGAGCGAGTATGCATTGTAAAAGGAATAGCTGAACTTATTACCTTCTTTCAGTAATTTTTTATTTAGAACACACTAATAACCAACATATATTTGCTCCAATATCAGAGCCTCTAGATTTTTAGTGTGTAGAAGATGATTCAGATGGCCACTTGGAGAAATCTACATCCTTCTTTAGCAACACTACCCGATATTTTAATATATTTGAGGTTGCTTAATTTAAACTATTTCTCCTTTGATCTAATATCAGTTTCCTGTCCTACTTACCTGAAACAAAGAACACCTGCTCCCTCTCACAAACAATGATCTTTTGTAGGCTAAAAGATCAGCATTCAGTCTTCTGTCAACCTTACTGTCTGTGGGCTAAATCCAGTTCCTCATTTTCAAAGTTAGAAAGAATGCTGGAATTTACAATGTAGAATTAATCAAACTCCCAACCCCTTACCAAATGTGTACTTGGCATGACAGAACTTCAGGGTCTTTCTTTTTGTATAGTGTTTTTTGATAAGATCTTTCTCTTTCTTCTTCTTATTCTTTTAACATCCTTACTTTTTCACAATATAGGATTTCTCCCTTAAGGTGCACTCACCATAGTTTTTCTACCATCAAACTGCCCACCATGTTGTGCTCTATGCACAAATCTTTTTCAAAAATAAAAAAAAAAAACTAAGCAAAAGGAAAGAGTTACCTTAATTATATATTATCCTGGCATTAGCTTGTTAAGAGATAGGAATTTAAAACTTTGTTATGTGCATGATGAGGGTTGGGGAGTATGGAAAAGAAAATCCAAGGTGGGGCCCTCTCTGGTGGCACAAAGGGTTAATCAACGCACCATGAAGCATCTGCAGCCATTACAGCACAAGTTCAATCCCAGGAGGGGACCCACACAGCACAGTAGACCTCTCCTGCCTCACTCACTGCTCCCCTCAGCAGTGTATTTCAGTCAATCTGTCTGTTCTGTTCCCACTTTGTCTCTGGTGAATCCTGTCACCCCCTGCCCCCACCACCATGCCTCTGGTCTATACCCCAGCTCTTGTAGGCATAAATAAAAAAAATCTTAAAAATAAAAGTCAAGGTGGGCAAATTATTTCAAATATTGTCTGACATCTACTGGAATGTCTTTAGCAGAGTATGCTCCCCAAGGACCAGAGCTCCTGACTGTGGTAAGTAGAGACTCCGTCTCTGGTACGCAGGATAATTTTAACCAGAAACTTCAGTTAAGCTATCTTCACCACTGTTCTTTTTGTATGGTCATCGGATGGATGAATGTTTAGAGAAACAGAGATAAAAAGACAAAGCTAAAATTGATGCCTCACTGAAAGGAAAATGCCAAAAATTGATAAAAGTAAATTATAGGAGGAAATGCTAGAATTCATATGCTAGTCTCTAAAAATTTATGAAACTCATTTTATGCACTTCTAGACCATGATAGGCAGAATATTCGTTTCCCAAAGATGCCCCAAGCCACAGAAACATATTATATTACATAGCAAAGGGCTAGATTGAATTAGGAATCCTAATAAGCTGACCTTAAAATAGGAAAAATTATTCTATATTATCCATGTGGATCCAGCAAAATCACAAGGTGCTTAAATATAGAAGACGAAAGCATAAGATGAGGGTTGGAATCCTGTGAGGTGAGAAAGTCTCAGCCAGTCATTGCTGGTTTGGAAACGGAAAGGCCTTTAGCCAAGGAATGCAGGCAATCTGGTTTAAAATTGCATTTTCTTCTAGATCCTTTGGCAAAGAACACAACTCTGCCAACACCTTTATTTTATTAGCCCACTGATATTAATTTTGAACAATGATCTCCATAAATTTGTGTTGCTTGAAGTCACTAAGTTTTTGGCAATTTTTTATAAAACACTAATACTAAAGCTGAGACTTGACCATAAATATCGTTAAAATCACTTTTAAATTTCCTATGCGGAGTACGTGATTTAAAGATACTTTTACATATTAGATTTCTATCAGTTTTTTTATGACAATAACAAAAGTTGTGCATTTGATTCTCTTACATTTATTTATTTTTTTAAAACTGTAGGTTTTTTTTTTTTTTTTTTATTCTCTTACATTTAATCCAGAAACATTTTGACTGCATGAAATATTTTTTGGGGAAAAAAAAGACACTGCTTTCAATTTGGGTTAATTAAGTTAGGACAAGGTTTTAACTTTCATTATAAATAAAAAAATTTTAAAGAAAAGAACAATGTGGGCAACTAGTTACTAGAATAAGGACATTATAGTTCTAAGAAAGTTCAAGTATTATATACCTAAATGATCAGAGGTTATTTTTTTTCTATTTCAAAGTCTTTCTTGGAGATTTGGGAAGACATAGTCAAGCTTGTCTGTCACTATATTTTTCTATGACTTGATTAAAAATACTGGCCTTTATTCAACTTTGTGTATCACTTATTGCTTGTAAGATGTCGATTTCATAGTTCCCCTTGGATGGAATAATATATTCCATCACAGTTACATCTGTGTTTTTTAAGACTTATCTAGACAGGAAAGCATCATTATTCTTCTTGAACTATTCCCCTCAGTCATAAATTATGAATAGCAGTAACCTTTATATTTCCTTACCAACACAGTTTCTATTGGAGGGCACTACTTTATCATGTTTCTTTTTACTAGTCTAGTTATAATAATGCTTGGCATTTATACAGAACTCTTCAAAGGTGTGTCTCAAAGAGCTTTGTGAAATTTAAATTAATTCTCACATCACCTTTAAAAGACAGGCATTACTCTTATTATGTAAATAACTTGACACTTAAGTTAAATGAGTACCTAAGGAAAATTACTTCTAGATAGCAGGTACTTTTAATTTAATATCCCTTTCTCAATCCAACACATTATTCCCATAATTATTTCACAAATATTATACAAGTAATTGAGCTTTGTTCTCACTCTGATTATGAAGTACTATTAAGAATTCTTAAAGCCAAGTCAATTTTATTTTGTGAATCTGTAACATATGATGAAGAATACAAAGGAGTGAGACAATGTCTACACTTGGATAACCTGGGCTGCATCCTTAAAAACTGAAGAATTTGGAAAATATAATTATATCAAAATGTTACGGGATTGACTTATTTACAAAGAAGTGACAGCATTTATATTAAAAGCAAATTACACCCCAAAGTGAATTCTTCTTCATTGGAATAAGACATGTATACAAAGTCTAATAATCACAACCTATCATTTTACCAAAATGATAAGAGTAAGATGCATGAAAACTTTCCCAATTTTTCATTCTATATGCTTGGGAAATAATTAGAAAATATCTAAATAATGGGAAAAGAACACAGATGGAAGCGTATGATGTTGAGCTATCTTGGTGATATATTTTCACATGCTCTAAAAATTCAACAGATTCAGACAAATATGTGTAAGATGGAAGGGTGGTGAGTGGAGAATAAATGTCAGGGCAGAGGGAGAGAGGTTAAATGACTTGTTCATGCCTTTATAGCTGTTATGGTAGAACAAATTCAAGATCTTCAAGAAGCAAGTTCCAAACTAGTCAGTCTGTTATACTCAACAGCAACTAAACTGAATGACCTAAGGACCTTAATTTTGACTTATACAATAGATTGAAAAACAAACAAACCAGCAGATGTGAAAGCACTTAATTTTTATTACAAGTCCGAAAGACAGTAGAGGCAAATATTCTTTTTTTTTTTTTTAAAAAGATGTATTTATTTATGCATACAAAAGCGGGGGTATAGGCCAGAGGTGTGTGGGGTTAGAAGATTCACCAGAGACAGAGTGGGGAGCAGAACAGGCAGATCAACTGAAATACACTGCTGAGGGGAGCAGTGGGAGAGGCAGGAGAGGTCTGCTGTGCCACATGGGTCCCTTCCCTGGCCGGGAATCGAACTCACACTGCAGTGGCTGCAGAAGCCCCACAGTGTGGCCCTCAACCCCTTGCATCACCAGGGAGACCCAAGGCAGATATTCTTAAAGTAGCACTGCCTAGCTCTAAGATACACAAGACATTCTTAATGCAGTAACTAAAAGAAGATATTAGCAAAAGAAGACACTAGATTAGTTTGAGGTTCCAACCTGCTGCTTCTGTGAATTACAAGATGGGCATGTTCAACAAGGCACCACCTCATTGTTGCTATAGGATCTAAACCACATATTACTAGCAGTCATTCCAGTTTACCATTTGGCTAGAGAGCTCAGGTGTTCGAACAAAAGTGACTCACTTGGCTGACTACCATAAATGCACAGGAGAAATGAAAGTGAATCAGGCACATCACAAAACTTATTTGCTCATTTATCCTTCAAACATGTACTGCAGGTCAGAAACTATTAGATGTTATTCCTGAAATGATGATATATCCTAGACCTTGTCTTAAAAAGAAAATGGAGATAAAATATTGTAAAGATTCTTTCTTTATATATGAAATGTCATAATATCACTTGTAGCTAGATTGATGAGTTAAAGCAACACTTAAAGTAAGAATAGTTATCAAAAATGAGCCAACAAAGAAAAAAAAAACACACACTAAAAATGTCAATTAGCCTGAAAGAAGAAAAAGGGATTAAAGGCCAAAGAAGCAAGGAAAACAAATGGCTAAACAACAGTTTTAAATATAATGATTTCAATAAACAAAAATCTACAGAATACCCTGACTAAAAGACAGAAATTATCAAATTAAATAAAAGCTACAGCATGCAAAAACACTATTTCAAAGGACTATACACATGCCTACGTAAATTGCAGCACTATTTATAACAGCCAAGTTATGAAAACAACCTAAGAGCCCAAGGACAGATGAATGGATTAAGAAGATGTGGTACACACACACAAATGGAATATCATTCAGTGATTAAAAAAAAACCAAAAAACCAATTCTTTCATTTGTAATAACATGGATAAAACTGAGGGGGTAATGTAAAGCAAAATGTGTCAGAAGGAGAAATATAACTCAATGTTTCATTTATTTGTGGAATATAAAGAAACAAAACAAAGAGTGAATTGAAACCAAACCAACAAGGAACCCTAGAACTCTGTGGGATTAAGGCTACCACAAGTGGGAGAGAGGGTAGAGGGCAAAGGGCAAAGGGGGCACTATGGATTATGGTGGAGGACTGTGGGTGCCTTGTAGAGGTGTGGTGCAGTGACAAGCATCCAAGAGGTATGATCCTATACCTCTGAATCTCATGCAGTGTTATAAAGCAATTATCACCTCAATAAAATTTAAAAATACAAAACCTAAAATAAAAAATACAAAACTCTCAACTGCCAAAATAACCAAACCAATAAAAACTAAGATACAATTATTTACTGTTTCAATGAACATATTTTATAGTAAGGAAAACAAAAGCTGGTAAAGGACATAATACACTAACATTCATTAAAAGAAAGCTGGGATGCCTGAAATAAAATCCATTTTAAAGCAAAGTTTATTAGGAGGAGTAAAGAAGGGTCATTCACAATGACAAGGTGGTCACTTAAGGGTGAGTAAACAATGATGCTAAGTATTTATGCACCTGATTAACAGATCTTCATGATTCATGAAGCAAACGATGATAGAGCAAATCAAAATTATAATCATAGATCTCATACCAAATTCTCAATAACAGACTTGTAAAATAGACAAAATATCAGCAAGGATATGCAAGATTTCAACAATGACTTGAACTATTTGGCATTTAAAATAGAATGATACGCAGCCCTTTCAAGTGTACGTGGAACATTCACCAGATGGACCATCACCTTCTGGGCTATGGACTAAGTATCAATAAATTTTAGAAGGATCAAAGTCATATAAAATATATTCTCTAAGCACATTAGACCAATTGCAAATAATAACAGAACTCTGGTACACACTCAAATGTGTGTAAACTGAATGATACATTTTAAATAATGCACAGGTCAAAGTAATCAAAATAGAGCAGTGCTTTAATAGGATGAAAGTATGAAAAAATAAAAACTTACTGCATGCCACTAAAGCAATATTTAGGGAAGATAGCAGTAAATTCCTATATTAGAAAGAACAGATGTTTCTCAAAGTCTTCAGTTCTTACTTTAATAGAAAAAGCATTATGAATTAAATCCAAAGTAAATAAAAGAAATAATAAAGATCAGAGCCAAAATGAATAAAATTCAACAGAAGGGACTATCAGCCTGATGAGAGTCTACCAAAATCAATAGAGAACATTATACTTAATGTTGAAAGAGCAAATGCTTTCAGATCATTCATAAGACAAGAATGTTCACTTTCACCACGTCTGTTCCACAATCAGGTTCTAGTCACAGAAGAAATAAATGCCTTTAGGTTAGAAAGGAAGAAGTCAAACTGGTTTTAACGAAAGACAACAATATTGTTTCTCAAAAATCAATCTACAAAAATATTATAGGATTAGTGAGTTTTGTAAGGTTGCAGAATATAAGATCAACATGGAAAAGTTATGTGATTTCAATGTAGTTGCTCTAACTAAATGAGATCATTAAAACCAAATGGTAACATATAGAATAGCATCAAAAACATGAAATCCTCAGTGACAAATCTGACAAAAGTACAAGACTTGTACACTGAAAACGAGGATTCTGCTATGTGATGAAATGAGACCTAAATAAATAACGGGATATACGGTCTTTATGGGCCAGGAAACTCAATATTGTCTGGATATCTATTCTCCCCAAGCTGATCCACAGATTCCATGCTATCAATCAAAAACCACACTGGGCGATTTTCTGTAGAAATCCACAAACTGATTCTAAAGTTTATATGGAAGAGCAACGGACCTGAATAGCTTCTCTCTTCTCAACCTTGAGATGCAAATAAAAATCATACATATTCTAATATGTCCTCAGAAGAGTCTCTCATGATGGTTCATAGAGCAAAGAAACAACTTGTTGAAAAAGGCAAACACACGAATTTTTGCTTGCTATATTAAGATGTAAAAAGCTGTTTGAAAGATAATACTTCATTTTAAAGGCACAATCAATTCAGCAAGGCTAATTTATCTTAACATTTAAAATATATCTGAAATTCACCACCACCCACTGTTTCCATATAGCGTTTACATTTCTAAAACAAGCACAATGACTGTCACTTTGAATTATTTGATATTATCAACTCCATATTAAAAGCTGTTCAATTCCAGTACAGATATTCAAAAAAGGAAGAAAAATACATAAAATGAAGGCCTTAATTTTAAGAGCACTACTACCCTTGAATATATATGTATAGATGAGGTGAGTAAATTTTAAGCCTTTTGCTGCCTTGAGATACTACTTAATGAAGTTATGATTAATATTTAATCAAAATATGATCTGGCTCCACTGCACTCGGGGAAAACAGATTCTCGGATTGTATGTGCCTCAGTCCTCAGGGAGGCAAAAGTACCTCCTGCAATAGAGCAGTGATGGTATAAACAAGGCCATGAACTCAGAGTATGTGCAGACAACACTGTCTTTTTCTAACAACTGTCAGAAATAATGCCTTTGGAGCAACATTTCTAAAAGTAAAAAAATTATGCGGGTAGAAGCCCCCAAATTTATTCTGTACTCAAGAACTTCAGAGGGCAAATTAGTCACCCAAGACTAAAAACATTCATCCAAAAACTTTCAGTGGAAATGGCATTTCACACAAATAGTTAACCTCATGAGGGTGTGCAGACTTTTAAATGGCTATATTCGGGACCGCTTTGCTTTTAGTGCAGCAGGAAGAGATCATCTTGAATTTCGGTGAACTGTACACCTTTAGTGCCTGACTGGTCAGCTATTTACCTGCTGGGACATACCTACCCGTAAAAGCTTCCTGAGAAAATTCCCTGTTCTGCCTTCAAATATTCCTTTTGCATCGAGTGGAGGATTGGCTACCAATTCGGATGAAAAATCTCCAAATGCCACCTCCAGTTCTATAAATAGGTATTTGCATCTGCCATCCATAAACAAAATCTGCAAGCCAAGTACCTGCCACAAACATAACCTTCAACTGCCTGACGCCTATTTAAGTTTGATGTTATTCTCAGGAGTTACTACTTCTTACTCCTGGCTGGACATTAGTATCGGTGGTAATATTTATAATAGTGCTTCTCAGTCCTATGTGGATATTAGCATTTCTCAGGAAGTGTTTCGAATACTCCTCCAGTATTATTCCAAATCAACAGAAGTGTGGGTCTAGAACCTGAGCCTAAGCAAACTGTCCAGGAGGTGGTTCTTATACATGCACAGAGTTGAGGTTTGACACAAATAAAAGGACAGTCAGAAAAGATCAAATCATTACATAAAACAATCAAAAAAGGTAGTGACTATGTATGAAATCACTTCAGCTTAAATAATATTCACATTCTGCTTTAAGCCATAAAATTGCCCCACAACATGATCTATGAAATAGTTTCAAATTTCCTTTCATCAGGTATATAGTATTTAGTGATTGTTTTAGGGTATAAACTATGGGATCGGAAACACTGAATTCAAATCCTGACTCTGGAATTTACTAAGTGTTTTAAACGGCTGGAGTCTCATTTTCCTTATCAAAAGTAGAATGTCACCACAATCTTCAAAGAGGATTAAATTTGAAGAGTAACCAGTTAACTAATAAAAAAAAAATGCTAGAGAATTAGAACTAGAAACAACCACGTGGTTTTTATTTCACTTGACTCAATTTACAGACAAACCAATCTGAGATCCAGAGAAGAAATACCACCAAATCACACTTAAAGTCAATGGCATGAATTTACCTGGCAAGACAAAACTCATCAAATAAACCCTTCAGGGAGTTGCTTGGGTGAAAACTATTATCTGACAAATGTGTCAGAAAATCCCCAAGACTGAACCTGTAGTTTTCTCAGTTATTTTCATTACTAGTATTTACAAATAAGATCTCCTATTGCACTGAGCTACTTTTGAACACAGTACTCAGACCCTTGCTGAGATACAGTCTAAGGGTAAAAAGAACTGAAAGGAAATACTGTACTTACTTTTTAAGTATGTTGTTGGTTGTGACACTGCTATTTCTGAAACAATTTTGCATGCATGTATTTTAAGACACAAATGAGTAAATTTACTGGAGAACCAGTAAACTCACACTTTTTTTTTTTTTGCATAGAAGAACTGGGGTATAGACCAAAGGGGTGGGGGAGGTGGGGGAGGATTCACCAGAGAAAGATTAAGAGCAGAACAGGCATATTTGCTGCGATACACTGCTAAAGAGAGCAACAGGTGAGACAGGAGAGGTTTCCTGTACCCATATGGGTTAGCTCCCTGGCTGGGGATCAAACACAGGCCATCGTTGGTAGTGCTGAGATGTAATCCCAAGGCCACCAGGGAGACCCAATTATGTTTTTCTTTTTTTTTTTTTTTTAAGATTATCCATCCATGCATACAAAAACTGGAATACAAACTAGATGTGTGGGTGGGTAGGGAGGAGAAGAATCACCAGAGACAGAGCAGGGAACAGCACATGCACATCTACTGAAATACACTGCTGAGGGGGCAGCAGGCAAGGCAGGAGAGGCCCGCAGTGTCATGTGGGTCACCTCCCTGACCCCAATTATGCTTTCCTTAACTAGAAGTGATGATACATATACGATGTTGGTTTCTAAACTCCATTACCACTAAAAGGAACAAGTGCTCATTACAGATCTGGGGAAGTGAGAGCACAAGCTGAATCTGTTAATATCTCAGGAATCAGAACAGAGACTGATGGGATCATGCTTTACTACGAATACCAGTTATCAGGGAAATCTCCCACTAGATGACTCCTATATGATGCTGCAACGGGAAGCACAAAACATCACCTCGTGTTTCCTCAATAATGTCTACCTGGATCCAATCATGAAAAGACAGTAAGACAAATCCAAAACAAAACACACCCTAGAAAATGAATTTGAGGGAATTCTGTGGTGTAATATTGAGCACTCTGAATTCTGAATCCACCAAAATGAGTTTGAACTTTTAAAGAATGTCATTATCACGAAAGCCCACCCCCCCCCCAATCCCAAGAAAAAGGTAGGATTTGAGGTGGTATTTTATACTATATTATTAAGGATACTAAAGAGTCATGATAATCAAACACAGTATGTGATCCTGGATAGCATCCTAAATAATGGAGATAATCCAGCTTTTATAGACATGTTGAGATAATTGGGAAACTAAATTAAATTAAATTTCCTAGGTATGAAATGAAATTGAAGTGATGTAAGAAAATGATTGTTTCTCAGAAAATACCTCCTGAAGCATTTTGAAAAAAAAGCCTCTGTTATAACTCTTTTTAAAACGAAGCTTTACATTTTGGAATAGTTTTAGGTTTTATAGGACAGTTGCAAAGGTCATACAAAAAGTTCCTGTATGTCTATCAGTTTTCCTCACTATTAGTGCAAACCATGACATATGTCATGACACTGTCACTAGCTAAACCCCAGACTCTGGACATCACCAGTTTTTTCATCCACACCCTCTTTCTTATCTAAGAGTCAATCTTGGATGCCTTGTATTTAGTTGTCATATCTCTTTAGTCTCTGCTGATCTACAAATTTTGGTTTTCGCTCTCTCACCAGTCTTGAAGAGTACTGGCCAAATATCCTGTACAATGTTCCTTAATCTGGTTGTGTCTGATATTTATCTCATAATTAGAGACTGGATTTATGTTGGGGTTCTCTGAATATCCCAGAAAAGGAGTGTGCCCTTCTCATACCATCAAGCTGGGTGAGACATGCTAGCCACATGGAATCACTGGTCATGTTAATATTCATTAGTTGATGAAAGCAAGTGCTTGAAAGTGACTATTTTTCTCTTAAATTGCTTAGCTCTATAGCTTTTCTCATTGCCCTTCAGTGCAATGAAGACATACTTTTGTAAAGCCATTAAGATCACCTGCCACACTGTCAGTCTCCATTCAATGCTGGGATCTGCTTAACATTCCGGGGCAGGTCGGGTGGTGTGTGTGTGTGTGTGTGTGTGTGTGTCGGGTGGTGGATTTGCACACATTAAAGTAGATTCTTTATGATGTAGTGTTATGGGTTGGCACAAATACCTACATTCATGCATCCAACACCCAATACAATAAAAAGTGGTTCCTCACCCTGGTACACTGCTGGTGGGAATGCAAGCTAATCCAACCATTATGGAAGCCGTATGGAGGTTCCTCAGTCTACTAGAAATGGAACTACCATACGATCTGGCAATCCCGCTCCTAGGAATCTACCGAAAGGACACAAAAACACCGATCCAAAAGAGCACCTGTACTCCTATGTTTATCGCAGCACTATTTGTAATTGGTAAGACCTGGAAACAACCCAAAAGCCCAAAAGTAGATGACTGGATCAAGAAGATGTGGTACATATACGCAATGGAATATTATTCAGCAATCAGAAATGAGAAATTAGGGGTATTTATAGAAACATGGATGGAACTAGAAGGAATTATACTCAGTGAAACAAGTCAGAAGGCAAGAGAATAATATCGGATGGCTTCAATATTAGGAGGAATATGAAAGAACAACAACAACAATAAAGAATAAGCTCAAGGAATTGGGCAATTATAACCAAAAGTAAACAAAAAAACTCAATAAGACCAAAAAGCCGGGATAAACCAAAGGGACCATGGTGGGGAGGGGAAGGGGGGAGGGCAAAGACGGGGAAGAGGCCAGGGGGTGCACAAGGGACTGAGGTGATGGTGCACGGGTGAAATGGTGGTGGGTACTCCCTGGGGACTACAACTGATGTCAAATATAACTAATAAAAAAAATTAAAAAAAAAAAAAAGTGGTTCCTCTACCTTCAAATTCCCCTGTACATCCCTTCACAGCCAACCACTCCCCCCACTTCGTGAATCCACAGCAAATACTTGTCTGTTTCTATTCCTATATGGATGCCCTCTCTAGAACAAATCATACCACTATGTAGTCTTTTGGGTTTGACTTCCTCCACCTGTATTCACATTTATATTGTTGCATGAATTAATAGCTTATTTCTTTTTATTGCTGAATAGTATTCCATTGCATGAGTGCACCACGTTTTTTAAAAAACTATTTTCCTACTGAAAGTTATCTTAACTACTTCCAGTTTTCGTCAATCATGAATAAAGCTGTTATAAACATTTATATGCAGATTTTTTCAGGTGCTTCTGATACTACTGATCTAGGATCTCACCTTGAGAACCACTGCTGAGATGTTCCACTAAGATGAGATGCTTGATTTTTAGTTCAAAGAAATGAAGACATTGGAAGATTTTATAGAGAATGATTTTATACATTGTCAGTTTTAAATGGATCATAGTGACTATTAGGTATGAAAGTTGGAGATATGGTATAAACATTTGTCAAAATGTGAGGCTGTGTTTCTGAAACTGATATAGTACTATAAACCAATGTTATTTCAGTAATGATATGATAAACTGCTTTTAACCCAAGGACAGAAATGTGTTAAGTAAAAACCACTTTTCATCATGGGATGTGAATTTTCCTATTCACAGTAGGCAGTCTAACTGGGACTATTTTAGCCAGTCCACCCTAGACGTGGTTCTTCACAGCATATCCTATGCTGTGACATATCTTCATTATGTCTCATCAATAGGCATTTGATGAGAAAAGCAGACGAGGTGGCCTACATCATTTACACTCACTGGCCATTGGAGCACATGGAAGAATGACTGAGTCAGTGAATGTGATACGTAAGCTTCACACCAGAGTCTATCACAGTACTTGCCATAGTGCTGACAATGATGTTAAGTAAGTCAGAGCTAGATGTGGGGCTATGAGAAATTATAAATTTTTATGCACTTTATAAACAGAAAGATCACACATCTCATATTAGTCTACCTTAACTCTGGATCAAATGAAGCTAAAATCCTGTAAGCTCAGATGCCACACCTGGTCATACTCACCCTTCCCAGTTCTTTATCTTCCAAGGCCAGGACCCCAGTGCTTTCCGTGAAGAGTTTTACTTTGACCACAGGCCGAGGATGGGTAGTGGTAAAATCTCCTTGAGTTCCCCATCTGGAATGAAGTAACAAAGATTTTCTTT
The DNA here is from genome assembly GCA_019455555.1 of Galemys pyrenaicus. NCBI lineage: Eukaryota > Metazoa > Chordata > Mammalia > Eulipotyphla > Talpidae > Galemys > Galemys pyrenaicus. The sequence continues at coordinate 2,551,788 of JAGFMF010011386.1, forward strand.
AAAAGGTGGCATTAATTTTTTTCCAGGGAGCCGTGTCTCCTTAGAGGGCCCGCTAAGCAATACCGAATCTTTTGTAGTTCTGTGACATTATTATCTTTGCTTTTGTTTCTGACAGATGGCATAGTCAAGAAGGAAAAATAACTTTTAACTATTATGGCACATAATAATTATTTAACACTTCAAAATTAGTATGCCAGAATACAAAGCAGTGTGCAAGAAGAACTTAGGTTAGGTAAAGCATTATAGATTCAGTTATTTAAATCTATTATTTTATCACTTTAAATACAAATTGCAACACCATTTTTATGGATGGCTGGGGAAAATTAAGGGTTTGTTTACACAGCAGGAAGTTTCTCAGAAAAGTATTTCTGTATTCTAAAGACATTATCCCATGTCTTCTTGGAAAGTCTTTACTAAATATTTATATCTTTAAAAGTGGAGGTAATTATCTCAAGTCTATTACTTTATATGATTTTTGAAAACTTCTTTCTAAAGGAAAGAAATATGCATCATAAAAATATGAGTGCTTGGCTGTTAAATTCCCAGTACCCTCTCCTAGTAATGCAGTAAGTCAGTCAACATATCTGGCTTTTCAAACTATCATAACAAAATAACACATTTTCTTGGCTTTTTGAAAAAATTAGTATCATTTCATCTTTACCACACATCAATCCATTTTAGTAGATTTACAAGCTTAACTGGCACACACCTGATATTAAAATATCTTTTCGACATTTCTCACAACTCAGCTCACAGACATGCAATTCAGCATGAAAATGCCATCAAGAAAAATATACACAGAAGGAAAAAAAATGAGACTTAATAAATATTTCTGGGGCGGGGATCATGAATCAATTTCAACTACTTCATAACCTATATTCCGAATGCTTGGGATGCACACACAAATGAGAAAATACAATGAAAATCAAACACATAATCATGATTATGTTTTCTCCCTCTCTGTCTCCCTCTCTGACATTGTCACATGGATACAGTAACACAGATGCCACGTCAGTGACTGGATAAACCAGCATCCAGACACAGTCATTCTTTTGAAATTAAAATCAGATGCCATTTGGGAAGAGAGATTCACTTGGGATGGGAAAGTTGCTTAATTTCTCTTTTAGACTTCAAGAAAGGAGTTAGCAAATAATCTCTTCTGCTATTCCACCCAATTAAGATGAACTGGAATAAAGTAGAGCTAACAAGAATAAAAATAAAAAGAGAACCAAAATAAGGAATAGAGAAAAATCTCTCAATTCAGGGGATAGACCCTTAAACATCAGTCAGGCAAGCAAACTGAAGTCTGAATGGAGTCGAATCATGCTTTCTTGGGTAGAAGCATGGTTAAATTTGGAAAGCTAACCTTTGGAGGCATTTTCTTATAATTGAAGGCAAAGATGAGAGGCAGTCATGTAGTCTAATCTATAGAATTTTCTCATCTTTTAAACAAAATTGTCTTCATAAAAACTCCTTTGTGTGTTAATCAATATTTTTCTCTAATTTTCAAAATCCTTTGTATTTATACTGCTTTCTATCATCATTTAAATTCCTATGCTACTCTAATATTTAGGACTCCTAAAAGAAAAATGCTGACTTCAAAACATCATTGAGGGACACTGTGAGTTCTCTGAACTTCAGCCTCCTGCCATTCTTCCAGAAGGGCAATGCCCTGCCACCTTGTTAGATAAATTCAGACAAACAACAAAGTGTATGTAAAGGGCTGTGCTAGGCATGACACATTGGGCTTCAAGAAAACAATCTTGTTCTCATATCTTTCAAGAGGAGCATCTTTAACAATATTTCCCAATGGAAATGTAGTTATTCACTATGGTACATCTTTATTCACTATGGTGCAGCTCTTATTTATTCATTAGATGATTATGACTCTCTTACATAAAGTACTTAAAAATGCAACTTAAAGAATAAAAAAAGGAAATCAACATTTTTAATGCTCAGCTTAAAGTGGAGACTGCTCCAGTATATTCCAAGAGTCTTCTTCGAAGATGCCTTTATAGGTCACATTTTCTCATGTCCTCATCCTGCAATACCAGTGTGGCTGGGATTCTGGATTTTACATGAATAATTCCCTGAATTCCATCATATTGGAAATATTTTCAAAACTTAATTTTGATTGTAAACTGTTGTATGTTTCTTGTAGTTGGTTTTTAGTGACTTCAGAATTTCTATGTGCATATGTACAAATATATCACATATATGCCATCATAGGGGTATCACACACAACATCACAGATTTTGTATGTGAGTATATACCCTCCATCCATATGATGCATATGCTCCATTTCTAGATTTTTTCTTCCTTAGATATATCTATGTTATATAAGGTCATAACTATTGATATCACAGGCATATATACTTTTGTCAACTTTTGGCATCCTACTTGGAAGAGTAAAATGTTCACTAGTAATTATACCCTTTAAGAATGTTTAGCATGTTTTTAACTTTTACAATCCCAAGGTCATGACTAGTGAAAGTTAGAGAACATTATGCTAGAAATAATGCTAAGGTGCAGATAAACAGAGCACTCATATAAGGAACCTAATTAACATACTGCAAGTATAGATGATTTCTTACAAAATATAAAATTTATAGATAATCACTAATAATCTAGAACTTGGAATGGAATCCAATGGATCTCTTTGCCTAGTACACTATGGCAATGGAGGCAGATAAATATTACAGAGAAGACCATAAGTCAAAAGACAAATCAAAGGAACACATCTACCAACAAGATCTGGGACCTATGACTCAAGAGCAAGGACTGTTAATTCAGCTCCTATGAAATGAGGAAGGTTTAAATAATGTCTTTCAGGAAAAAGAAAGGTAAGACACAGGATAAGTCCAGGTCCTAACTGTAACAGCCAGAAGACTAAGCTATTACAATGTTTAACCAAAATGTGCAAATTCAAAGGAGCACAAGAATGTAAATATGATGGTCCTTAATAGACATTAAATCTCAACATTCCAGCATACACATATAATACTGGCACCAACTTGAAATTTTCTGCTGGGAATAATAAAAAGATATCAACAGTGAGAAATATTTATGAATTTTAGAATAAATGAATTAAAATACCCAAGTACCACCCATCCCAATAAAAGGGCTGGGGAAAGGATTGTGGAAGATAATTGGCCTACCTTCAATATTCAAGATATTCCTTGTTTTCTAGTTAATTGGCATGTTAAAACACTTTCAAGAATTAATACCAGTTATTATTATCTTCCTACTATTTTGTATGTATTTTGGGATAAAAGAATACATTACCCTTGCTGTCAATTTGTCAAGATATATTGGCTTGTTCTACTTCTATGAATGTATTATTTATGAGGATTCAGACTTTCAATATTAATCTTCAAATGAATAAAATATCTACAAAGCACCTTTACAGGAAGGACAGCAGGACTTCCTGGCTATGATAACATGGGGTAGCTCACGTACCAATTGAAATAATTGATTATTCATGTATATGTCATTAAATGTACTGGAAATTTATATCTCAAAATGTATGTTCATGTCTTTTCATTAGTAAAGCTACTTCTGGGAATTTATCCTAACAAGATAATTATGAGTACAGAGAAGACCATAAGTAGAGATCTATTCACGACAGCATTATGTATATTCCAGTAAAAACAACCTAAATATCTAAATTTGTGGCATGGTGGGACTATTTGCTTCTACTTATAATGATGGCTATAAAGGCAAAGTTAAAGCATGTATGATGTCAGGTGGTGGAGAATAAAGGAGAGGGCACAAAACTAAATCTGAACGTGGGTCACTTACTCATTAAAACTACTACGTACCGTGTATTCTAGTATTCTGGTGATAGCAATGAAAATTTCTATGTTCTGATAACATATTCAAACTGAAGATTAGAGATAATATGTTTATTATTACACTCTGTAACATACATTCCCCTCCCACAATTGCTCTGCATTCTTAAAAGTTGCACACCTCCTAAGACCAACTTAAATAGTTCTAGAAAACTAGACTTATGCTGAGATGTGAGTGGATTCTCAACAATTAGCTTCATTTTAAAGGAAGTTCAAGATCATGAAAAGCAAAATAGTTACATCCCAAACTATTCAAATCCCTTAATTTATACATATCATATGTTATGATACAGATGCTAAGAACCTGAGTGCAGACTCAACCAATACTTCTCATCTATGACTTTCACAGGAGCATTAAGCAAGGTCTATGCAATTTCAAAATGATGTCATTCATCTATCAACTGTGTGACTGGCATTAAATAAAGTGGTGGTCATTCTAAAATACTCCAGAAGACAGATCCTATACTAAATGAACTCACACTGGTAGAGGAGACCGACACATAAACTTAGAAATTATAAATCAAATCACAGAATTGAGTGGAGTACAAAATCACATTTTTATGTTCCATCTGAGGTTCAGAACTTTCTTTAAGGCTTTATCTGCACTTGTTTTTTGACTTGTCTTTTTATTACCCTGGTGCATTTATCCAACAGTGTATGTTCCTTTAACTGGTGATTTAAAAACTTTTTATAAAGACATTACATGTGGCACATGTTTCTGACACACAATACAAATACTGCCATGTCTAGTTATTTTCTACTTAACTCTCATTTTTCAAATAAAATGTATACTTTAAAATATCTGCTAGCCAGTTTTAACAATCTGACATTTTCCCCCTAAGTATTTTTTATTTTTACTTTTCATTACCCATATGTGTAACACAAAGAAACAAAGCAAAGGGACAGAAAAAAACTAAACCCCAACAAATCTTATAAATCTGACTGCGGAACTGAGACAACCAGAAGGCAAAGGTGAGAGGCGTGGAGTAAAGGGGGAGGGGCCAATTGGTGGAGGATTATGGGTGTTTGGGTGGTAGGTGTGGTAACATACATCTGACGAGTATGATGTTACACCTCTATATCACATACACTATTGTAAACCAGTATTACTTCATAAAAAAGATATAATTTTTTTATAGAGAAAAATACATTTTTCTGAGTATATTTTAAAACAAATTTTCTATACATTTAATTAGGACCAACAATGTGTATAAAAATTGCCTTCTGACTGTCATTACTGCTACTGACAGACTTTAAGAGCATTTGAAATTTTAATATGCGCAATCTAAATTGAACCACTGAGAGGTATTACACCCAAAGCAATAAATATAGCTGAGGCAATGAATAAACTATGTCATTCCGTTCTAGGCCATGAGCATAACCTCTATCCAGTGAAGTACACTGTCATTTAGACTTCAAAGTCTACTATTCTAACCTTTTTAGCTAAACCAAAGGAATAATTCTGTGCAGGTATACATCAAAGATAACCTTAATGAAATTAGTGACCCAAATATTGCTGTAAATTGCTTCATATGAAGACATGTGAGGATTAAAAGTCTGATAGGGAGGAGAGGAGGGAGGGATGGAAAGAGGGAGGGAAGGAATGGAGGGAGGAAGAAAAGAAAGAAATTCATAACTAGCATCTGAGTCCTTACCCATAGCAGTAAGACAGGGTAAAAATTATAGATGCCAATGACTGTTTCTGGGTTCAAATACCATTACCAATATGCAAATAAACCCTGGGTAGGCAATTTTTCCATAGCATATTATCTGCCTTATGAAACTGTCCACGCCTAAATGAAGACAATTCAGGTCCACACCCACCACAGCACACCACCTGTGACATAGCACGCCCACGTAGAATGTGAACCATCTCTACCAGATCCATGGCAGTGGACTTCAGCATTACAGTGTATGCCAAATGATAACCACTGGAACAAAACTTATAGTTTTTAACAGTAACATTTCAATCAATTTCATAAAATAATGACATTAAAATTCAGACTATAGGAGAAATGATAGGAGTGGGAGAGAGAGGGACATCAACTAATAGCAAAATATGACAATGGAGGTAAAAAGGGAGACTAATACAAAAAAAGGGAAGAATGGAGAGAAAAGAAAAAAAGTAGAAAGGGAGAAAAGGGGAGAGGAGTAATAAAAAAAACAACCTGGAATAGGTAAAAACAGCTCTAACTTGAGTATCCCTGAATCTTTGTGGATCTTTGCATGTTGCCTTTAATTTTCCTTTTAAAAAATAATTTGTAGTAAAAAATGCTGGCATAATATGAGTTTTAAGAGAAGAATTAGAAAACATCCTTTAATATAACTAAATTTTATCACTCAGCTTTTGGGAGGATCTTTCAAAAACACATTAAAGTATCTTATGATGGATAAGCAATACAAATTATCTTTCTTCAGCGTGACAATGGCAGAAGAAACCCTGGGAGTACATCTGACACTGTAAATCAGGAAAACATTTGGAGATGGCTTGGAGTGGGAAATGTTCACTTTCATAATAAGGAGAAAATCCTGTGGGCTTCACCTTCATTTTCCCCCTTGTTGTCTCTTGGATGTTCCCTTTTCCTTTCAAAGAGACAGCTCCCATTCTGCTGCTCTACAGACAGCAAAAGCTTCAAGAATAATAGGTCAAAATGATCCTCTATAGTCTGTATTTCATTTAGAAGGATTAATGTCATTAAACCTCCATATCCAGAGTAGAGAATTATTATACTTATATCATTTTCTTCTGGGGAAGTCTAGCAAGCACGTTAGCAAAAGATCAGGTTTCAGAAAAGATAGAAGACATAATCTCTCACAGCATTTTTCTCTCCCTCATAGCAGGATAGTTCAAAGACATTAGCTTGAAGCATCTAATTTTAAAGAGAACCATTTATCACATCTTGCATTGCAATTTCACTTGGTAAAGAATACAAAAAAGCCTAACTTTCTAAAAAAATATAAATCAAGATTTTAAAGAACTTATGTATAGGAAGACAGGCTAAATAATGAAAATATGGGATAACTCAGCTCTAAGGCATAAAGGTTGTTACACGCACATACAAATCCCAAGAAAGGTTTAAATATAAAATACAGTGCTATAGAATACAACTGTACATAAATATAAATATTTGTCACTTCCACAAGTTTTTCAATACATTACAGTTTTTGAACTTCAAATTTGAACTGTATATGTCATCCTGGTTTGTTCCTGTTTTTGATATTAAAGTAAAAGGTGATTACATTATATATATGGGAGACCTGATACATACATACACACACACATACAGACATATAGACACATATATATACATATATATATGTGCTGGGGAAAATTACTAAAGCAATAATTAATGTATTACCTTTTGAGGATAAAAAGTACTACAGAAATTTAAAGCAGTTTCATCCTATTTGGTTATATTTATCACTAACCAACAAACATACTGTCACTGAAAGCTGGAAGATCCACAGTTAGTACAACTTGCTTTACCAGATATCATGCAACAATTCATCTGATTTGATCGAACTTCAAGGGGCTGTGGGCATGGTTGATATTTTCTGAAGGCAGACACATAGGTGTGAAGACATTTTGCTTTATATTTTCTTAATGTGAAGCCTGGGAACTGCCAGAGAACTAGTCACATCAATGCATTCTATTTTTTATGGGTGACACTGAAAATTAAATGCGGTTTCCAGTTGCCCCTAACATAAACACTTCTTGGTCCTACAGAACCGTAACGTGGGGTACTGCTTTGAAGGGGTAGCATTGGACTGAATCATCTACATCGGTTTATTTTATTTACCCCGGGAATGGCATTCATCGGTCTCCTTGCAGATGAAGCTACTTATTTTTTCTTTCCTAAATGACAATTTTTTTTCAGGCAAATTAAAGACTTTCCAAATGTACAGAAGGAGTTTGGAAACAATAGGTTTTTCTTTATCACACAATATTCCAATTCCGGAGACCATTCCTGAGAGAGTTAAGCAGCCAGCAAAGTGGGCCAGGTGCTATGTACAGCAAGACACACAGGGCAGAGGAGTGCAGAGGCTGAAGTCCCGAGGCACCCTAGGTTTTAATCCCATATTAGCTGGTCAAGCAATTTTTATTTACAGTTCCCTAACTTTCAGAAAGCCTATCAGCATAAAATTAGCTCCAGGAAGCCTGGTTAAAGCATGTTTGGGCTTCATGGACACTTTGGTTATTGATTACGCACAGTTATTTACATGGAGTCATAACACCCAATCTTAAGTTAGTTAAAAGCACTTGCCAGAATATGGCGAATTCTAAAACATAATAATATAAGATATTTGGAGTTCCTGAAGGCTTCATTAAAATTTTGCAGGTTCTATTTCTAAGGAATTCTGTAACCAAAAATAATTAAAATTCTAGTCATTGAAAATTACACCTTGAAAATGGTGCATATCAGAGGTCCTTCTAGTTAGTTTAGATGGCGTTTTAGTTATCAGTACATGTGGGAAGGCTTCTCCAGAGATGAAGTTAACTCTCTGAAGATTCCTCCCCTAGCTGAACTTGGGCCATGTCTAAATGTAGCTGATTTATAGGATACTTTTTGCATAACACTACAAATATAAAAGAATTAAATGCTACCACACTGCTTGGGTAGGACCATCTTTTTCTCTGAGGTACACCTACTGCATATGTGATTGACTGAACTGTTCCCTGAAATAAAAATGAAATAAGACAAAGTCTATTTGGACATATGGTAAAAGTAAATAATAATTTAAGATGAGAAGACTGTTTATGTTCAATTTCCTATCTTAACAGTTCATGCATACTAAGTTAACCAATCAAATAACAGTATGTTTGTAACTTCAGAAGCATCATATTCAACTGTGGATCTATATTCCAACTTAATCAGGTATAATACATTTGCCATACATTTCAACAGAATCACATAGAACTTGTGGCAAGACCAGACTCAGTTCTCAACATTTTTTTTAAAGGGAAGAATATGGTTTTGGAAGACAAAAGTTATCTGGGTCTTTCAATCATAAAACATACATGTTTTCAAGACAGATAGAATTCAGTGGTCTGGGTTATACGTTTAATTATTTTGGAACTACAACTTCCTTTTTCTTAATTACCTACACTTGTATATTTTATGTTGTTTTGTTAATCTTATTTACAAGTGCAAAAGTTAGACACAAACAATGTGGGTGGAAATTTTATAAATGCAAAAAGACAGCTATGAATTTGGTATGCCTCTCTACAGATAAGTTACTCTCACTGATGCTTACTTAATAGATTCAAGAGAATTCTGTCAGCTATTAGGCAAATAAAATGCTTCATACATAGAGACCAGTCACTGAACCAGATTCTGGGGATGAAATACTCAATAGGAGCTGCCTTCAGAGAGCTGAGTTATGGGGATCAGCACACATCATACAATGATAGTTCACGGAGCAGACTATAAACAAGGAGGAGAGGACCAGGGGTCAAAGGAGAGCACCCTGAATTGACCCTTCAAGGAAAAGTCAAGAAAAAGCAGGTAGATGCAGAATGAAAGGAAGGCAGGACATACTCAAAGAGCAACAGCAGTTCCCACCGAGATGGTAGCTCCTCCAAGACACAGAGGCTAGGGAAGCAAAACGACCTGTGACATAGCGAACAATCCACTGATAAAGATGGTCTCACAAAAGTGCATCATCACTCCTGCTTGGAAACAGTGGCTGGCAAGATGCAAGAAGTAATGAGAAGTGGGAAGTGAGAGTCAGGTAAATGTGAAGTGTTTTATGCCAGTGTTTACCCTGAAGGAACAGATGACTCACTAAAAAATGTTACGGAGGTGAATGACATAGTCAGATATTTATTTTAGAAACTGCACTGAAGTGAAGGTAAGAACAGAAGTAGGGAGACCAAAGAGAGGTTCTTGAATAAAAGCTAGCAAGGGCCCAAACCAACATGCCGTCAATGAAGACTAGGAAAAGGTGAACAGATTATGAAGGCACAATCAATAGAATTTAGATGTGGGGCTCAAAAGACAAAAAAACGGTAAATGCCCACATTTCAGCTGGCCACGACCATAGGCAGAAGTACCCACATCCTGACAGGGTATGCAGGATAAGAATTTCTATTAATATTTTGTATATGTTGAATTTCAGCATCTCTAAGTTACCTAAGCGAAGATGTCCAGACAGAAGGACATCGTGACCAGACACAAACTAGTTCACTAAAAGGTGGCTTCTGTCAACTACAAAATTACTTTTAGTAACAACCTTCTAAAGTGAAGAGCTATTTCTTTGTATTCTCTCAGTGCTGGCATGGCAAAAATTTTCTTGAGAATAAACAATGTCACATATGATATGAATTACTTATATATTAAATTTAGATCTGTCCCCTATCTAAAAGAATGATTATATTCTACTGCAAAATTCTTGCTCATTATTGCCATATGGATAAATTCTCAGATCAGATGAATTACCCAAATTGGAATATATCTTAATTTACACAATTCTGACCAGTTATGATCAATTTACAAGCATGTGGGTTGGATTGGACTTTTTAAAAAAGTAGCGATGAGATGGATGTACATTTTTTGTTCAGGCCACTGCAAGCTACATGATGGAAAGAAAACAAAGCAAAAAAATCACACATGCAAAAGCTGAGTAAAGGAGCTGACCTCTCTGTAAACAGAAAGAGCAGCCCCATGGAGTCAAAGCAACAAAGCCAGGCTCAGCTTGGTGTAAACCAGCTTTTGCCTTCTAAAGATCCCACCAACTGAGGAAAAACACCAAAGGTCACTGACTAGGTTGGGGACCTTCTCTGAAAAACTAAGCCATGAAACATTCACAGAGAAGCCCAAGAAAAACACTAATGATGAAAATTTAATGTAATCACCAATCTGTGTAATTATGGGCGAAACAGGTCCATCTGTCAGTAAGTCTCATCACAAAAGTGACTAATCGCATTAAGTCCCCAAACCTGCTCTGTGCGTCTTCCAGAAATAGTTCTTTCTGCAATTTTAATGAGTTTACAGTAGAAAGAAAGACCCTATTCGAAGCCAGTTATACTTCTCCTCCCACTGGAAGTGGGATGTGTGCTTAAACAAGGAAGGAATTCAGATAATACTGAAGCCCACCAAAATCCCGCTGCGATCAACAGATTGATTGGTTTGAAGCTAGACTTAGAATCAGGTCTGCCTGTTTTGGTGTGACTTACAAAGGACTTAACTAAGGAACTAATGAGTCTTTCCTCTAGAAGTTGATTCTGTGAGCTTCACCTAAAATCCAGTTATTTGTAGAGGGACAGCACTAGTCTGAAGGCATCTGAAACACTGACCCATGTTGAAAAGCAATAGCGCATGTTTAAAAATAAAAGCTGAAGCAATCATTTCCTATTGATTTTAGCTGAAAATGGAAAATCATACTTTAGAACATAGTTTTTACACGTAGGACACAACAGGTTAAATCTTTACACCCCTACAATTACATTCACAGTAAACAGTTTCACATTTGGTTTCCTAGACATCTATCTTATTTAAATGTAAAGTAATACAAAATATGAAAATTTTTAAAAATGCAGATTTTGTCTCTATTATTTTGGCAGAGTTATACAAAAAGATTTTTTTCACATTCAGATATTAAATTTTTAAAGATTGTTATGAGAATTTGCCAAATTCAATATGATCTAAATGTTGCCATCTGCCAGCAAAGCTATATTATGGCAAGAAGAAGAAAAACATTAGAACACAGTGAGAATTTCACAAATTTGCTCCAGGTAAAATTTTGCGGTTTCCTAAGCCAAAAGATTTCAGATTTTTGCCAACCAAATGCATTTTGCCTTTATGCACAGAAAAAAAAAATCTGAGCCAGGATTACAAAAGTGTTACTCGTCTGAAAACTGACTAATTACTCACTTTTTTTTTTGCCAAACTTGCCACCACTGTGATTATTTGTTGGCCTTACATCAATGAAGCCTTTTCTGAGAACAAATTTTAAAACAGGACTGTCTCTCCATCTTTCAAAAATTTCTTTAAATAATATGTCAATACCTTTGCAGCATTTGATTTCAGAGCTTATAGTTTTAATTTGGAAAATGTGATAGTACATTAAAAAATCCCTAAGATTTACATAGGACTTATTCTTCCCTTAAAATAAAACAAAATTTAGGGAAAAAACAAGATTGACATCGTCTAGATAACAGGGTTCCTACACTCAAGCTGTACTCTTTAACTCTCACAGAAGTTGGTTTCCCCTAAAAATTCAACACATTTCCATCCACACATTTTTTTAACACGGGGCAGTGCTTCAGATTGCCTCAATGTCATATTCTCTCTTGGCAAGTATTGAAGGTGAAGTCCACAGAAAGAACTTCTAGGGGAAAGACTAGTTCTTTAATAAACACAAAAATCTTCTGTGAACAGTGGGTGACAGTCTGTGTAAGTTACCTGACGGCTGTTAATTCTTTGGAAAATCTATTTAAGCATACAATTCCTTCTAAATAGGAAGGCTTAGAAGCTTTTTAAAAAATTGTGCTAATTTAAAATTAATCAGCTTACAATTAATCATATGAAATGAGTTAGCATTTCTCTTTGCAGCCTAATACTGAGGAAAATCACTATTGTGGATTAATAAAAATGCATTAAGAAAAATGTCACAGGGGTACCAAACTGACAAACTCCTAACTAGATTATGCAGGAAAGAGAGAAACTCAAACAAAAGAAGAAATTTGAAAGGAGATGCTTCAAATGCTATCACAGAAATAGGAACCATGAGGAAAACTACTATGAAGAGTAATACACCAAAAAATTGTAAAACCTCAAAGAAATGGGTAAATTCCTAGAAACATAGAACCTACCAAGACTGACTCATGAAGAAATAAAAATCTGATCAGACCTCTAACTAGCAAAAAGATTGAATTAGCAATCAAACCCCTGCCAACAAAGAAAAACCTAGAAGAGTTGGCATCACTGGTGAATTCTGCTAAAATTTTAAAGTAGAATTAAATGCTAATCCTTTTCAAACTCTACCCCCAAAAGAGGAAGGAGCAATTCCAAACTCTTTTCAGAAGACCAGCATTATCAAGAGACTAAAGCCAGATATAGACACACAAAAAGAAATTACAGATCAATATCTTAGCTGTACACAGATACAAAAGACCTCCACAAAAAAAAAAACTAGCAAAACAAACGACATAAAAGAATCATACACCATGACCAAATGAGATTTATTCTTGGGATGTTAAGACTGGTTCGAGGGCCTCCCTAGTGGCACAGCAGGTTGAGCACTGCACTGTGAAGCATCTGTGGCACAGCAGCGCGAGTTCGATCCCTGGTCAGGGAGGAGACCCACATGGCACAGCAGACCTCTCCTGCCTGGCCCGCTGCTTCCCTTAGCAGTGTATTTCAGTTGATCTGCCTGCTCTGCTCCCCACCCTGTCTGGTGAATCCTCTCACCTCCAGCACCTCTGGCCTGTACCCCAGCTCTTATACGCATAAATAAATTAATTTAAAAAAAGACTGGTGCAAGATACACAAATCAATGTGATACCTCATATTAACAGAATGAAGGATAAAAATCACATGATTAGCTCAATAAATGCAGAAAGAGCATTTGGCAAAATTCGAAGCTCTCACAAAGCTAAGTATAAAAGGAATTTAACTCAACATGTGAAAGGCTATATATATGACAAACCCATAGCTAATGACGTACTCAACAGTGAAAAACAGAAAACATTTCCTAAAGATTAAGAATAAGGCAGGGAATGCCCATTCTTACCACTGTTATTCAGATCGTACTGGAAGTCCTAGCCAAAGCCACCAGCAGGATTTTAAAAGCATACAAATTGGAGAGAAGTTAAATTATCTTTTTGCATAGTATGTACAAAATGCTAACAATTCCATACACACAAAAAACCTGTTAAATTCAAATAAATCTTCAGGTTACAAAAATCAACATACAAAATTCAGATGAGTTCTAAAAAATACTAAAAATGAAAACAACTAAGTTTATAATAGTATCTGAAAGAATATTTAGGAATAAGCTAATGATTTGAAGACTTAAGGAATGAAAACTATATTAACTGATGAAAGGATATTGAAAAGTCACAAATGAAATATTTAATATTGTTAACATCAATAAGTACTTCTAATATTGTATCAAAAATAACATAGAAATTCAATGCAACACCTACCAAAATCCCAGGGTCTTTTTTTTTTTTTTTAAAGATTTATTTATTTATACATACAACAGCTGGGGTACAGGCCAGAGTCCAGGGCGGTAAGAGGATTCACCAGAGACAGAGTTGGGAGCAGAACAGGCAGGCTGACTGAAACACACTGCTGAGGGGAGCAGCAGGCAAGGCAGGAGAGGTTTGCTACACTATGTGGGTTCACTCCCTGGCCAGCAGCAGGGATCCAACTCATGCTGCAGTGACTGTGGTTTGCTTCATAGTGCATTGCTTAACACACTGCGCCACCAGGGAGGCCCCCAGGGTCTTTCTTTTTTTTTTTTACTTTTTTACAAAAACTTTTAAGAAAAGCCAAAATTCAAATGGAACCACAAAAATCATGAATAGGGAAAATAATCTCTTAAAAGAATAAAAAAGCTAGGGACATTAACACCCCTTGCTTTCAAAAAAAAACATTATTACAAAGTAATAATAATTAAAACAATTTGCAATTAGAATAAAAACAGACACACACACAGACCAATGGTTAAAGTCAAGAGCAAAATCATAAGACTGTACACATATGGACAACCTATTTATGACTAAGGCACAAAGAACTTACAATGGAGCAAGGAAAATCTCTTCAACAAATGTTGGGAAAACTGACGAGCCACACACACATAAAAGAATGAAACTAGACCACTACCTAACACCACTCATGAAAATTAATTCAAAATGAATTGAAGACTTGGATGTAAAGCCTGACATCATAAACTACATAGAAGAAAATTTAGGCCACGTGCAGAACATCTGCCCTAGAAATGCTTTTGAGGACTTGACTCCAACTGCAAAAGAATAGAAAACAAAAATAAATGGGATGACATCAAACTACAAAGCTTCTGCACAGTGAAAGAACTTGCATCCAAATGAAAAGACAAAACACAACCAGTAGGACTTCTATTTTAAGATCTGGCAAACTAATGTTTCTAAATATTTAACAAATGCTTAAAATAACTTACATTTTCTGTGTTCAGGATGTAAGTCTCATATGGTTTAAATAATATCTAATACTAAAAAAAAAGACATCTTACCGAATGGGAGAAGATATTTGCACATCATACGTCCCACGGGGGTTAATATTCAAAATATACTAAGAAATCATAAAATGCAACAGTACACAAACTACATGATTAAAATATGGGGAGAGGATCGGATTAGACAATTCTCTAAAGAAGACAAACAGATGGTCAAAAAGGAACATGAAAAGATGTTCATCATCTTTTATTAGAGAACTGCAAATCAAAGCAACAAAATATTACCTCACACCTATGAGAATGGCTCTTGTCACCAAGACAAGAAATGAGTGTTGGGTAGGATGTGGAGAGAAGGGGTCCCTCATACACTGTTGGTGGGAATGTGAACTGGTGCAGTTATAAAAATCTGTGGGGAGATTCCTCAAAAAATTAAAGGTAGGAATTCCATATGATCCAATTATCCCATTTGTGGGTACTTACCTTAAAAGTATAGACTGTTTTGAAGAGATCTATGCACCCCTAGTTGATAAGATGCCTATTAAATGCAAAACAGTGATATGTGCTAATGAAAATGTGGGGAACTGGAACCCCTGCACACTCCTGGTGGGAATATAAGATGGTGCATTCACTATGGAAAACTATTAGGAAGGCTTGTCAAGAAATTAAAAAATAAAACCATCATGTGATTCAGCAGTCCCACTTCTGGGTATGTATCTAAAAAATCTGCCAATTAGGATCTCAAAGAGATATTAGTATTTCCTTGAAGGTATTATACCAAGTAAAATTAGCTAGTCACAGAAAGACATATAGTACACAATTCCACTTACATGAAGTAACTGAAATTGTCAAACTCATAGGAACAGAGTAGAATGATTGCCAGGCACTGTGGAGTGCATGAAATGAGGAGCTGTCGTTCAACAAGCACAAAGTTCCACTGAGAGAAGATGATTAAGTTCTAGACATCTGCTGAACAACATTTTGCCTATAGTCTACAATACTACCTTGCGCACTGAAAATTTTCTAAGTCTTGAACGTCAATTTCATCTTATTATAACCACAGCACTCATTTCATAGTTACCAAGCTGAACAAAGTATCTCTATAATAGTATATTTCCATAAGCATATAAACTATGGAAACTACCCCAAAATGAGATACATGAGTGGGGATATATAAATTAAACTAGATTACAATATATTATGTTGTTATTTTGCTATGGCTAAATTTAGAAGTGCTAATAAAGAAAAGAGTATGCTGAGATTAAACCAAGTATGAAACCTTCACCAAGCTGAACCAGTCTTGAGACAAAATTCAGATGTCCCTGCTGAGAAAGGCAGGGTAAGTACCATGTTTTCATGTGCGACACTGTTGAGGTTTACCCTGCTTAATCTCCAGGTCACCAAGGACACTTGAATGCTCTGATTTACAGATTCAAACTTCTGTGTTCCCTTCCCACCAGCGAGAACCTGGAAGATTCCAAAATATTTTTTCGAACTGTTTCAAACCTCCTTATATCTGAAACAATCCCATCATAAAAGGCTGCACTGGATTTAGGACTATCTTTTCTTTGGCCAATCCACACATCAATTGTAACAGGAGTCCCCAGCTACACTTCAATTCCACAGCTCCAGTGCATGGCTCAGTTGAGTGCCCTGCACATAATTTGGTAACATGGTACCAACACGGAAGACACAGACGAGTCATCATCAATGGCTGCAGAATGCTTGGTGGCACAGAGTTGTGAACCTCTGACAGCTGCATTTTACCGGAGCAGACATAAATCTTCAGTGACACCAACTGAGAAACAAAACAAAATGTTGACAGTAGATATATGACAACCAAAGAATGCTACTCCTTTCTACCTGCCACTAGGGCATTATTCATGTTGAAAACAACCTCCTTTTGATTGAAAAGTAAAGCTCCAGTCTTTAAATAGAATACAGTTATAGATTCTTACCAAACAAGTGTTAGATGTCAGTAAGAAAACTCCTAAAGAGAAGCTAAAAATCTCAGCCAGGACAAGGGAGACAAAAGGAGTTTTCACCATTTAAAGTAATGTTCTTTCATGTTCTCAAGAAATGCAATCCTCATCCAGTGTTAGACCCTTCCTGGAAATTCTAAGTTTAAAGAAGGTAGAAAAATGAACACATCAGTAAAGAAACTGAGAACAGGCACACAAAGCAAAGATGAAAAGAAAAAAAAATATTGAGTATATAGGTAGAGTTAAAAGCTAACCAATGGCTGAAAATGTTCCCTCACATATAAGCCCAAGTCATTCACAAGCTAATCTGTGATCTAGGCACCACCGTCTCCATTTACCAATGAGGAAGTACATTCAAAAAAGATTTGTTGTTAGCTGTGCTGACTTATATGGCTAATGTGTGGCTCTGGTCTATCTGAATCTTTCCCTTAAAACCACATTGTCCTAATAAACATTAACTCAGTAACATTTAGTTAACATTTTAAAATTTTAAACTTTTGAGTAATTTAAAAATCCTACTACCTGAACACTCATTTTCCATTTTCCACTGTATTTGTATTTTTATTTAAAGACTTCATTTTTTTTTAAAGATTTATTTATTTATGCATACAAGCACTAGGGTATAGACCAGAGGTGTGGGGAGGTGAGAGGATCCACCAGAGACAAAGTGAGGAACAGAACAGACAGATTAACTAAAATACATTGCTGAGGGGAGTAGTGGGCGAGGCAGGAGAGGTCTGCTGTGCCGTGTGGGTCACCTCCTTGGCTGGCAGCAGGGATCGAACTCATGCTGCTATGGCTGCAGTTTACTTCATAGTGCATTGCTTAACCCATTGTGCCACCGGGGAGGCCCCAGATTTTATTTTTCCATAAAAGAACTGGGGTGCAGGGGGGTAATGAAAGGATTCATCAAAGACAGTGGGGAGCAGACAGGCAGCTCTACTGAAATATACTGCTGAGGGGAGCAGTGCACAAGACAGGAGAGTCAGCTGCGCCTTAGGTGGGTTAGCTGGCTGGGGATCAAACTCAGGCTTTCATGTTGGGCCTTTCAGTGACAGTGCTAAGACATAACTACTAAGGCCAGAAGGGAGGCCCTGTAGTTCTATTTTTAAATCCTACAGGTTCTAGTCTTTCTAAAATATTAACATATTACTAATAAATATCAAATGCCTTTCACTTAGGTTTCTTAAAATCCCTTTCCTACTTATCAATATCATTCCTCTTCATTTGCTGATCGGTCTAAGGATTCCAGCATATCTCTCCAGAGGATGGGCTACCACCATTCTCTTCACACTAACGTGCTAATACTCTAAAGAGCAAACATTTTAATTAGATCACTGAAGATCCATGGGGCTTATTACTGTGGCTGGGATAGAGGTGTAATATAAACCCCTATCAGCACAGAGTTCCAATTTATACAAACCATCTGCTCATATAAATCCAAGCAGGAAAAACTAAGATGACAGTTATAGGAGGCACCATTCAAAAAAGGAATGGGGCAATGTCAGGAGATCCTGGCTACATGGGGCTTCTCTCAGAAGGTTAAATGTGGTCATGTGACATGAAAAGGAATTTGCTAAGCAAGAGAGAACCACAAAAGCACCTACATGCAAAGAAATTTTGTCCTTTCATCTTTTCCTTTCCTCCCAACCTCACTTTACCAAAAATGGCAGAAAGAATCTATGAGCAGGAGAGAACAGATTACAGCACCCTTTTCTCTCCCATAAATCTCTGTGAGCTGGAAGGAAAAGAAAACTGTCCCCTTTGAATGGGTATGTTTTGATTTAAATTGCTCTAACATTTTTAATACCTGAACATGTAACTTAATACCTAAAGAGAACATGCTATGGATTTTGCCAAATTACCTTCAAAAGGTATAGAAAGGAGATTTTGGAATAAGTGTGTGCGTAGAACTGGAGTAGAAATGAAGTTGTTGGGCCTCCCTGGGGGCACAGTGGTTTAGGCAACGCACTATGAAGCAAACCGCAGCCACTGCAGCACAAGTTCGATCCCTGCTGCTGGCCAGGGAGGGGACCCACATGGCACGGCAGACCTCTCCTGCTGTGCCCGCTGCTGCCCTCAGCAGTGTACTTCTGTTGATCTGCCTGTTCTGCTCCCTGCTCTCTGTGGTGAATCCTCTCACCCCACCCCCACACCTCTGGCCTGTACCCCAGTGCTTGTATGCATAAATAAATCAATTTTAAAAAAAAATGAAATGAAGTTGTTTGCTGGCTATACATTGCCAAATTGATCCCTTTTCAACAAATCAGTTACATAAATTCAAATGAATAATGATGAAAGCAACTCTAGAAGCTGGCTATGAAAAAGTCTCATATTGTAAGGGGCAATTATTCTGAAGCTGTAAATCTCTCATAAAGAGAAGCAGATAACCATCATTATATAAACTTTGTCCTAACTTCTTTCACGGATGTTTTTCAGGAGTGCTCTGCAGCCAGCATTTGAATCTAGCCCATCATAATTTCCCTTTAATTCAAATGCCATTAATTATGAGAATCATATTAGCCTCCTTATTTGAAAATAAATTCTCAATGAATGTAATTTTTGCCTTTGTTTCCTTTCGCTTCATTTAGCTCTGCACCAGCATCATCTGTCTTAGAGAAATGTTACTTTTGATTAATTTACCTACATAGAGGAAGCAATCTCATGTTTTCAAAGATGGAAATGAGAAAAGATGAAACTTTTGTGAAATCTGAGTGTTTTCTTTTTGGCTCATTAAAAACAGACACTTTTTGATAGATCATTTAAAAATAAAGTATATTCTGTGTTTAGTCTGCAAGAGTAGCTAGCTGGCTAACGAATTATATTTCAAAACTAATTCTGACATTAATGAAACTGAGGTTTTTTTTTTTTTCATAAAAGTCTGGTTAGTTTCTATTGGTTTACAGGCAGTCTGTATTTAATCACTCTCAAGCACTTGTCCCAAGAGCTTGTCATACTGATAAGCTTTCCATCAGTAGCTGCACTATTCTCTTCAATAGTTTATTATAATTCTGGTTCAGAATTTAAAGTCCCCTGAAATGGGTACTGAAACCAATACTTCACATAATTTTCATGAAATAGAAGAATATTATGTCCTAAAATTGGTAAATAAATTTCTTTAATGATATAACTCATCAGTTTTTCTTACTGTTCCATGTCTTTCTATTTTATTACATTCTAGGAAGTGGGGAACAGAGAGGGATTGATCTTCCAATTTAAAAGACAACTCTAGGGGGTGAAAGAGCTACATAGGACATGGCGAAAAAGTTGTACTCATTGTGTTATTGAGATTTTTTTTTTTTGGTGGTAAGGGCATTTAATATGAGATTTGACATCTTTTAAGTGTAAGGTAAGTACCGTGAACTGTAGGTACAAGGAGGGAAGGCATGTGTCTAGAACTCATTTATCCTGTGTAGTTCAAACTACACCCCCTGAATAGTAACTCTCCCCACCACATCTGCCCAGGTCTCTCTTCCCACAGTCCCTGGTTAAGTTCTTTTTTAGATTTACTTATATATACAAGAGCTGGGTATTAGTCCAGAGGTGTGGAGGGTGACAGGATTCACCAGAGACAAAGTGGGGTGAAGAAGAAGCAGATCCACTGAAATACACTGCTGAGGGGAGCAGTGGGAAAGATAGGGGAGGTCTGCTGAGCCATGTGGGTTACCTTCTTGGCTGGGGATCAAACTCCTGTTGCACTGGCTGCCAATAGCTTCTTTGTGCTGAGACTTAACCCTTTGCGCCACCAGGAATCATCCCTGGTTAGTTCTTAACAACTAATCTTGCTTTTATTTCCAGTATCTGTCCATAGGGTATTATTAGTCCTCAGGTTTTTAGGCACTTAAAGCCTGCCCATCATCCTTAAGGAAGTTGTTTTAAGAGTCACTATGGTAGCTGGACTATACTGAATACCCTCTTTCCTCCTTAACTTGTCACTTCTCCTTATACCCCTCACTTCCCTTCAGGGGTGTCATTAAGGGTAGGGACTATTACTGAATTAGTGGTATGTATGGAAATGGTGAAAAGCTGTAAAAGAGCAGCCTCAAATCTTCTGCACCTCACTCAGAGAGACCAAAACTTCTCCTGGGCCACTGAAAGACTACGAAGGAAAACCCACAATGTTTTCTCCATAACTGAAAAATAAAGTTTATTCACCTTTCCATCTCTATATAAAAAATTAATAACCAAACTTTAATAGATTGTCTTATTACTATGCTTTCTAACCAGACTTGTCCACAAACACTACCTCCTAAGTCCCCAGATTTGAAATTCTAAGTGATAAACCCACCTCACATGTGGGTTCCACCTAATTGCTGGCAGGAAATCTAAACTACAGGAATGAAATAGGCAATGGCTAAAAATCTTGATTAAACTGATTGGAAATATGGACTAAATAAGGCACTTTAATTAGTATTAGACAGAAGGATGAATTGATCTCCAACAAAGCACAAACTGTTAAAGCAATAAAATTTAGAAAACGTGTCTGAGGCATAATTCACTATGATGATGGAGGAGCTGAATATCTTTCCTGTTGTGCAGGATGAGTTAGAAATAAAAGCAATCCCACTGCTGAAAAGCTGCAGTTGGTCAGCGTTCAGGAGGTACAGTGTTAAGGGAATCTGCCCCAGCACACAATGATACATACAAATCTTTAATTCATTTTAAAAGTCAATTTGCTATTTATAAGGAACCAAGAAGCTGTTTTAGCCAATTTTCATTGTTGTAAGAGTAATAAAGAGTACAAGAGGCTTATTTAATAGTTTCTCTCTACCTTCCAAGCACTTTAAATCATTTAATTTCCCATGAACATGTCCTTTATTAACAAAATCTCTTTATGTATGAGTACATTAAAGTATATTAGAAATTAAGTAAGAAACTTCTATGAAAATTTCACTATTAACAAGAAAAAAAGTCTGCGTTAATACAGCAGTTTATATAAATGGTAATTTGCCTAGCCAAATATTTAAGTATCAATTATTATAAGTTTTGGTAAAAATTATATTGAGAAAAAAGCCAGATGAAAAAAACTAAGTATTCTATGATTTCATTGATATAAGTGCAGAGAAAATAAAATTATAGAATTAGAGAGCATGAGTGGTTTCCTGGAACTGAGAACAGGGATAGACTGCAAATGGGTATGAGGCAACTTTTGGAAGTGATATGCTTTGAAACTGAATTGTGATGATAGTGACACAGGTTTGTACAAATTTTCTAGACAGCACCTAAATTGCAACAGAAGAATTTTATACCATATAAGTTGTACCTCAATAAACCTTTCTAAGACACCCTGTAGAAAAGCACTGTGCCCCCTCAAGAGCTCATGAACTCTCCTGGCAAAGTGCTTGTATTCTCCCCCAAATTTGCATGTGAAGGTCCTCATCCCTAAAATGGTGGTATTTGGAGGTGTGGCTGTTAGGGGATAATTGGGTTTGGATGTGGTCATGTGGCGTCTGTGTGGTATGACTGGTGTCCTTACAAGAGACATGAGGTGGATCTCTCCCAGTTAAGGCAATACAGCAGGGAGGCTGAGGAGAAAACAGCGACTCTGAGCTGCTGCCTCACCTTCCACAGTCCGACAAACCTGCTTACACTGAGAGTCTGAATAAAGACCTGAGCTTAGGATTCCCACAAGTTCCTGTTTTGCTTTCCTGAGGCACCTTTCAAAATAAAACTTGGAACTGAAGCAGGAAAAGTCAGTGACCTCCGCCTGACTGCCTTATGCACTGGGTGTCTGTCACCCTGCCCTCTAGCCCGGGCTTTCTCAGGACCTGGGAAGGGGGCTGTCTGTCCCATGCTCACAGTTCTTTGTAAAGGAAATATACCAATGATAGCCAGGTAAGTTTTATTTGAATTCCTCAGGCCAGTTGGCTTGTTCCTACCAGAAACTGACATTTCCCATGTTTGAATCAGTTAAAGGAAACACCTTCCAAACTTAAACTTATTCTCAGAATCTCAAACATAAAACTGCCAGCAAAGAACACTTTACCATCTCTGATTACCGCACAGCAGTCCCTGCCTGGTGCTCTAAGTCCCGTCCAGTCACTAAAGGATTCAAAGTTATGACCAGAACCACGGAATCCACCTCACGATCAGCAGAGCTATAATATAAAGCAGTGCAAAAAGCTCTTAGGACAATTCTAATAAATGAAATAACATCACATGCTACCTTTTCAATAACCGATGATAACACGTTTCTTTATAAATGACTAACATTTTATCATCCAATAATTAGTGTCACATTTGCATGTTGGATATTGTCTGTGCTATACAGGGATCCTGCTACATTTCTAATGATAACATTTTTACCCAGAAAAGAACACACTGATTTTACCATGGTTGAGATGATGCCAGCCAAATAACAATTTAAGAGTCCAAGCTCACACAACTCTGCAAATAAAGAGAGCACATTTCTTTGGAAGGAAAATAAGAACACATTTTTTCCCACTGGCTTACTGTGGCCTTGAAGCTTCCGCCTGGTCTGTCTGCAGTTTTTCTCCTCCTTCTACTTCCATTGTACAGTAAACAATTCGGTTGGGAGCGACTGATTTCAGACCTTGCACTTCCATTATAACAATCTAAAGATAGAAAAAGTTCACAATGACACGTCAAGCTGACAGCATTTAGCAACATATAGTGTCAGCAGCAGCAAGTGCAATTGTAAAGACCAATTGATTAAATAACATCAATAGTATTTTATTTGCTTTATAATTCACCACCCTTCATACAGGGTAGGTAACATTTTGAGAAAACCTTATATAACTATTTCCTGCCAGCTATTAAAGTAAGGTTAAAGTCTCTACATATTTGTCCGAGTAAATTAAGTGACATTTAAATTTAGATCCTTAAGTTATGGCAAGTCTGTATGAAATAAAGTAGAATTACAAGTGAAAAATCAGTGGATATGCTAAGAAGAGTGTACACTGAGTTTCACATAAAGTGCTGTGACAGTATTTCTGGGAGATATTGTCATCATCAAACCAATCCATTGTATCAATATATGATACTGTCCAAAATTTCCTATAGTTATATGCTATATGACCTTTTTTTTTTGAGGTAACATTGACTTACATTGTTGTTTGTGGTTTAAAATTATAGGGTCTCCCCCTTCAGGTGTTACCACACTGCACCCACCCAGCCACAACATCTAGAGTCCACACCACAGTCCACTGTACTTCCTGCCCACCCTGCCCTCTCCTTCTTCCCCCCTCCTCCCCCTCTGGTAGCTTCAGTTCTACAGTCAGCTTTCCAGGGTTATTTCTTAGTTTAGTTTTAGCCAATCCTTTGTTTGGTTTCTCTATATTCCACATGGAAATGACACCATCTCTTTTTTGTCTTTCTCCTGACTTATTTTGCTTCACGATTATGACTTTATGAAAGAATATGAGAAAATCTAACTATTAAATTTTAAACTTATTGAAAATCTCAACCTAGTATAAACAGAATTTTAAAAACACTTATAAAGTAAACTTTATGGCCATTGTATATCTTATTGCCAAACCAAATATGGAAAACATTAATTTGCCACTGAACATGCTGATAGAGACTTGATGAAAGGGTAACTTCTTTATCTATTAAGGTCATGTTCTGATTTAAGTCAGTACACAGGATGGGTAGAAAGATCGTATTAACTTACCTAAATTTTGTGGGGGGAAGGAAAAACTTTTTTCAACTTCTTATGTTTATATAAAAAGGCTATCAATTCTACAAATCTTAACCTAATGTTCTCACTAGATATACACATAAAATAAGGATATTATTTGCCAGTCTTTTTCCACCAAAAATTTGCATCATGAAGTTCTACATTCTCAATATTTAATTTCTAACACATAGGACTTTATATATGTACATTCCTTTGATTCTTGCTGTGTTTGATTAAACAGGATTAAACAGGATTAATAACATTCATGCTATGTAGCTAATGATACTAAAGAGTATCAAAGAAACAAACCATCTTAAAAAGGACTGTTCTTCCAGCTCTGGTACAATGAAAGGGTTATGTTTGTAAATACGAATGCACGCTGTTTTTGCCTTTAAAAAAAAAATAGAAACATTTGGGAAAATAATCACTAAAAAATAAAGGTCAAATTCAACAGGGATTTCAACAAAAGTTATTTGTTGAAACAGGGAAGGATGATTTTCTTTCATCAAACAGGGATTTTGTCATCTTTTCACAGTGAAACACAAACCAACATATTAACAAAAATAAAGATTTAACTGAAAACAGACTAAGAAAATTAATGTGAAGTTAATAATGTCTTTCACAGCTGCTACAACACTCAAGGATGGTGGTGTGAGGCACTAAATCTTGTTTAAGGAAAATAAGTCAAAGCAGCTATGCACTTTTAATAAATCAAATTTGTAGGTAACACTGAAATTCATTAGAAGCTTATTCAAATAAAACTAACTGCAGTTTGAGAATAATGAAATCATCACTCTATCCATGAAAAGCCAGCTAGCTCTATGTGGGCTCACCACCATGATTCTAATGACGTCTTTATTCTGTGATGAAATTTTTTGATGGTCCCTTAAAATGACAAGACAACAGGATTGTGTAGCACAGGGTGAATCCAGCATGATGACAGCTTCGGTCCCCACAGGGGATGGCGGCTGCCAGTGCTGAGTCTCCTCCTGCAGTGTGTTTAGTAGCCAAGGTGCAAGAGAGAAGAAAGGAAGCATCTGCTTGACACTATTTCTGTCACCTCTGCTACAAGCTACTGTAAACAGACCTTCCGAGAACACACAAGTTGTGAAACTCCACTTTGCTCCTCAAAACAATGCCTTCATCTGCACGGGGACTGTCTCATCCTACAGAAATGCCGCTTTCAAAAGATGGAACAACTTCTGCTGTGAGTCGTACATAGAGACAGAACAACACAGTTCTACAGACTTGTGTCCGAAAGGAGTGAAAAGAAAACACAAGCTAGTGTCAATCGTAAAGAGAGGCAAGAATTCCGTAGACCTTCAACTAACTTAATTCTAGCTGTTTCAACCCATTCCCAGCAAAACTGATCATGGAACTACAAAAATGAAAAGTTATCTGTTTTGTCTTCTTGTTCTAAATCTTCTTGTGACAGATGGACTCAGGATAGAATGGACAAAGTTATCCTAGATGCAAAAAGAGTGGAGACTTGTTAAAAAAACGTGAAAGTAGATGATATGCTCCTCAACGTGTGTTGCCCTCAGAATTAAGGGGCACTGGTGTATGTGCAGGTTGTGAGAAAACCAAGTTGGGCATGTGGCGAACAGGGAAACACAGACACCAGGCACAGAGGCAGGCAGGGAGGCTGCCAGCTTAGTAATCAAAACACTTAGCATCCAAATCTACTGTGTCCAGGCCACTGACGCCATCACCTTAACTCAGACCCTTAACTTCACAGAGGAACGCATGTGTTCCTAGAATTAGTTGCATATTTAATTTTAAAATGCCATAAATGACAGTGTTTAGTGCCCTAGTTTATCTCTTGCTTTATTATTCTGTCTGAAGGAGTCATAATTGGAGAGACCTCGTGTGGCTACCTGCTGCTTTTGATACCATCAAAGTCCCTAATTCAATAAATATTTATGGAGTCAACTGCATAGCAGGTACTGTTTAAGGCTCTTTCCTGATACTTCAGTAAACAAAAAGAACAAAACAAACAAAAAAGAGCTTATCTTCCTACAGCATCAATTCTAAGCAGAGAAAGTCAGATATGAATAACAAATGTAGTAGGATTTTCATTATATGTTAGGTGATAACAGCTGTGGAAAAAATTGGGGGATTTGTAAGGGACTAGGATTGATGGGAGAACAGAGGATAGGTAGCATTTTCAGAAAGATAAAATTCGACCAGCTTTCCAAACTTGTACTGCTCTCTTTAACCCAGACTTCAGATACTAGAACAGACTTCTTTGCACTGGACCAGCTCAACTCTGACTGATACCAAGACCCTGAAATTGTCTTAACTGCGTGCCTTTTGAAGTGTTCTTAGGCTGGTTACTGAGGAGCAAGACCTGAGTAACAGGCTAGGGATAATCATTCAGTGTATCTGGGCTAAGGTCATGGTCCTGGAGCTAGAGGGGAACCTGACCTATTCTCTCAGGAGTCCTACACACAAGCACTGAGTATAGTTTGCACTTCATTTTATTTTGTTACTGAACCTAACTCCTACTTTATAGAATGTGGGTACCAGGGAACAGATTCGTATTTTGCTATGGCAGGAAAATATCTGTCTCAGATGGGCATATCAAGAAAGGACATCAAAACAATCTCCTAAACATGTGATCGTCTCATAACCTGCAAAATGAAGTTTTAACTCATTCTCCTCTTAACACCATTTACTGTCAACACCCCTGTCAATGTAGTACAGAATTACAATTCGTAGTTTCACTTCAACACTGACTCACAAGTGTAATTTTGTTTTCAAAGGGGAAAAACAGCAATTGTCAGAAGCTAATGATTACAATTGCTTAAGAGTGCTAAATAGAAAATGTCTTGAATTGTGTCTGTTCTGAATGTTCAGAGGTAATGGCAGACACGTAACCAAAAAAAAGCTGCCTTACAAATTACTTTTAGCATTGGATTTAAAAGTCAAACTTATTAGAAAAATGTTATATTTGATGTCATTCATAGACAACCTTAATGGAGGGAAGGATGCCCAGGGAGAGGGGGAAGCATTTAGCATTTCAAATTTAAATCTGAAAACTCTGAAATGTCTAAGAGTCCAGGTACTTTTCTTTCTCTATTAACAAACTCAGATACCATTAAACCAGCAGAGAGAGAATTTAACGAAGGAAGGAAGGAGCTATAAGCTTTAATGCAATTGTTGAGAGAGCTATGAATCTAAGTTTGATGTCATTCGTGTCTCCACATGTTGTATATTAACCTGTAGACACTTATCTGGAGTGGCCCACATACAAAGATTAGCAGACATTAAATGTAGTCATGAAAAGCATCACCAGTCAATATGACTATCTAGTTGATGTATATAAAAAGCAATCAATGTCTGAAGTCTGTCAACACAGTTTTTGAAGCATGTCATTTTATAAAACATTCACTATACCTATAATGGAACGTAAGACTTGAAAGGAAGAATTCTCAGCTTGTCATCAACAAGCACATGATACAATGCATTACAGCTGCTTTATGTGATTTCTTTCTATCTAGAAAGATGATCTCATAGGTGATGTATTAATAGATGAAGAAAAAAAGCTAAGAAATAAGCAAAGCCTGAAAGTCATTCCCAAGTTTCAGGAAATTCAATTCATTCAATTAAACATTTAAATCCTAATCCATACCCAAGTCATTTTAGTGTCTGCTTTATCAATAAATTACACTTGCCCAGTGAACACAGAGAAGACCTGCCTCAAAACTATTGTAATTTTATTATTTAATCCTAATGCTGCTGTGATGTTTAAAGGGAAATCTTCATTAATTTGCATTCACAGTCTGGTTGTCTAGCAATAGAGGAACAAATTTAACTTCTCAAGATCTATTACACTGCTTTACATCTGGTAAATTGTCAGGAAGGTCAGCAGGAACGATTCTGCAGCCTCATTTCTGCTGTCAGATAGCAGCTGGGAGACGCACTTACCTCGAGGGTGAATGACAGCACCACATCGGACTTGGACAGCTGAATCTCATTCTCATCTCCCATGTCCAAAAATGCAGAATTCTGTGAACGTTTTAATTTTTGTAATTTAAATTCTGGACCACCTCTCGAAACTGGAAGACTTTCCAAATTGGCCATTAGGAGGTTCACTGAAGACCGCAGCTCTTCTATATACATTGTCTCCATTTCTTTAGCTACAAATCTGGGGAATTTTCTTTCCTTGAAAATAATTTTAAAAATACCAATGTCACACAAGTCACAAGTCACTATTATCATAATTATATTATGTATATACTTCACCAGCTTAGAAATCAGACATAATATTTTGCATATAATTGATACCTTACTCTTTCCCTTTTAAAAGCCTAAGAGTTTGGCAATTTTGATTCTACCAAAAGGTACTTATGTATCTGAGGATCATTAGGATATAAAATATCATACATTTTCACACAGACCTTATTTTTTAAAAATATATATTTTTATTTTGTTTATTTATGCAAACAAGAGCTGGGGCATAGGCCAGAAGTGTGGGGCTAAGAGGATTCACCAGAGACAGAACGGGGAGCAGACTAGGCAGACTGACTAAAACACGCTGCTGAGAGGAGCAGTGGGTGAGACAGGAGTGGTCTGCTGTGCCATGTGGGTCAGCTCCCTGGCCGGGGATCGAACTCATGAGTAGTGGCTGGTAATAGCTTGATAATGCCCTGTGCTACCAGGTAGGCCCAATAACCTTATTTTTGATAAGGTGTTTGCTTTAGAGCAAAATGAAAAACATAAATGTAGTTTCAGTGTATGGATGAATGTAGCACATGGATGAATTAGCTACTGTTAGCTCCAAAATGCTTGGTCTGTAAGAAAAATGCTCAGTATACTCTGCTTTACTCATTAAGAAGCAAACATCTTAGTATCTTTCTACCCACAGATCTATGTTGCTAGAAGGGTAATTTTTTTTTATTAATAAGCATTCAAAATTTAAAAAGAACTAATATTAAATAGCAATATGGTCTTATTTCTATAATTAATTTTAATGCCACACAAAAGTACCAAGATCCCTTACAGCCATAAATTCAGGGTTTCTTTTTTTTTCAGTACAGCTTTCAAAATACGCAAATTTTAAAAATTCTAAGGAGGAGAGTTACCAATTATCAACTTTGAGGCTTCTGAACTTCTTTCTGAATTACATGAGCATTGCTGTTCAATTCTTACATCTCTAAAATCAGATATCTGTTTCTTCCACTCAAGTTAAAGCACTTTCTAAATACTGATATGTAGATAGTGAGATATTGCCAAACTGCCTTTAGAGAAGATTATAAATATTTATTATGTCATGAACAGCAAATGAGGCTTCCCCACATTGCCTTTTTCATTCATCTTGGATAACCTGGCATTTAGTTCCTATATATCAGCTTTACAACGTCAGGTGCAACATCCTAAGTGACCATGCACAAAGGTAGGGGCATGAAAGCCTTACGCGGCCACCTTCCACATGATCACCCAATGCCCTAGAGATCGATGTCTGAATATTATTTTCCTTGGTATCCTCAAAACATAACCTAAGCAAGCCACATCTCCAGTGAGAAAACACCCAGACGTCACTGTCCTCCTGCAGTTTGTCTGACCCACTGGCACAGTTCACCCACAGGTCAGAAAGGAACATCTGGCATCATAGCCTGAATCCGCAGTCTGAGGCAGCCCGTGCGTGCCTTCCCTTCCCAGGTATAACCTTCACATTCCTCAAATATTCTCCACCTGTGACTGATATTAAAATGTATTATCACAGAGTGATTTCTATCTATAGTCATCATTTACTTTACCAAGGAACATTCTTTGGTATCTTTTTTTTTTTTTTTTAACATTTTGCTATCGTTTTAATGAACATTTCCAAAATACAGTTTCCCCTGCTGTGGGAAGCAGAATGCCTGATTTTGTAGGTTATATTTAGAGCCTGGAATTTTCAAAAACTTTTCGATTTATTAAATTGATGATAGCGTTCACAGACCCAAAAATCAACCATATCACACCAAACAGAAATGTTCTGCTTTTGGATAGTGGGGGGAATATGCAAGTAGTAAGTCTGCATCCTCATGAGAAACAGTTACTCAATTACAGGATACCTTGGTCTCCTTTTGGGGGAAGTGTATTTAGGGATGTTTTTCAAATATGCACATAATAATATATGCAAAATAAACAATAAAAGTTTTTTACATTTGTAAATTTTAATACCTGTCATTGTGAATTTCAACAAGGACTCAGAAATATGAGGGGTGAAATATCAGAAATATCAGCGCTCCTGGTTCTATAGGGGTGAAGGCCATTTAAGGACCATCTTGGGAAATACCTTTAGTTCAACTGATTAAAGGTTCAGACAGTGAAGTTACATGTTACCTTAAAGAATTTCTCTGGAAAAGATGCAAATAATGTATGTCTAGTGTTTCTGGTAACATAATCAATGATTATAGTCTAAACCCTTATTGGAAATTAACCATTTTTATATCTAATTCATGAATCTTAACTTTGCCGAAAAACAACTGGTTTTCAAATGCTCTCTAGTCTAATTTTCACAACTAATTCATTTTCTCATTAATCAGGCATTGAATGCAACCTTTATTGTGTTTATTTTGTATTTGAGTCATAATTTTGTCTTTTTAAAAATTACATGTTAGGGGGCCTTCCTGGTGGCGCAGTGGGTTAAGCAACGCACTATGAGGCAAACCACAGCCACCGCAGTACGAGTTTGATCCCTGCCACCAGCCAGGGAGGGGATCCACATGGCACATCAGACCTCTCCTGCCTCCCCTACAGTCCCCTCAGCAGTGTATTTTAGTCATTCTGCCTGTTCTATTCCCCATTCTGTCTCTGGTGACTCCTCTCATCCCTCATACCTCTGGCCTGTACCCCAGTTCTTGTATGCATAAATAAATAAATCTTTAAAAAGTAATAAAAATTACATGTTAGTAAAGCAAAATGCAAATAAATCACATGTTGAAAAATTTGGATGCACCACTTTTTAAATATTAAATTTTAAGGTCTTATTTAGTGGAAAGCAGTGTTAGCTTATGAAAAAATTCTATATTTAGCATCAATTTAAAACACTTCATTCCCTACCATTTTTCATAAATACCAGGAATCTGAGAATTAGCTGTTTCCTCTACATTTTCAAACTTTTTGTGCAACAGACTATACCAGAAATTTTTTCTGTCTGTGAGAAAAAAGCAGCTCTTTTCGAGCTTGGGGATTTATTGATAGCATTTTATCAACTTTTTTTAGCCTCCTTGAGTTGCCTCTTTCTTGGAAACAGAGCAAATGTACATGAACAAGTATACGTGTAAAATTTGTTGTTTTAAATTAGGACTGAATCAGAAATTGGGTTATTCTCTAGTTTAGCTGTGAATCACAGCTATAAAACATGGTTTCAATGTTCTAATTCAGCCCTCTGTACAGCACAGCTCCCAAGTAGCTCTAACAGGTTCTGTACATGAAGACAAAGTCTTCACACGATCCAAATCACGATCCAAATGTAGTCATTCTTTCTTAACTGCTCTTAACCTTCAACCCATAACCTGGTGTCCACACCACTGGATGCTTCTCCACCCTGACCTCTGTTCTCTCTCCCCCTCCCCTTGCCCTCTGGTCTTGTCACAGTGTTGCTTTATAATAACACTGTGAACCCACAGAGCAGCTAATATAATGAATTTATTTTCTGTACCCTCCTGATTTTACCTTCTCTGTCTTACTGGCTAAACATATACACATATTTATAGATATATATTTAGATTGCTATATAAACACACATGTATACACATAAAATCATATCTATATTATATCTATCTATTATACATTTGTATCTGTGTCCAGAAAAACAGGTCCAGCAGGAGATTATGTATCTATTTTGGTTCTGTTGTGTTTACTGGCTATTGTGTGATGGGGCACAGGTAGAGAACTGGGAAACCAGCCAAAGGAACAGAAGCATTAGCTTGATGGGATACAATGATGACCAGACCAGAGTGGGAGATGGAAGGTGGTGACAACTGTCCAATTCTGCCAAATCTTTAAAGATAGTTATAAATAGATTTTCTGGTGAATTTGGCATGAGGTATGGAAAAACAGAAGAGTCAAGAATTATTCCAACTTTTCTGGACTGAGAACTGGAAAGACCTAGTCCACCCTAACCACCACCATCCCTGCTGTTGATTTCACTTTCTCTGCCTTTTTTTTTTTTTTTAATAGAAAATGTTCACCTGCCATAAGGAAGAAATGTAGTATGTTGAATTTAACGATTTACCTTTGCCATTTTCTCTGCCAACTGCAAACGGCCATCAAGTTCCCTTCTGATCTGAGCTGCTTGTTCGTCTGCATTATCCAGCTGAAAAAATAAAACAGAAATTGCACATATTGTGATTACTTAATGACAGTGAGCCACCGATTAAAGCACAGATTAAATGACTCAAGGGCTTTTTTTTTAAAGTCTCTCAGCTACCTATTGTAAAGAGAAACAGAAGGTTGTTTAATTAGATTGGCAGTCCAATGAAACCTGTTAGGCATTTTTGTGATTTTGTTCACAAAATTAAAAGTTAGCAAATCTAAGGCTAATAGCTCAGTTTACCCAAAAACTGTATTACAATTCTTTGCCCAAACTTTCCACAGCTGCAAATCAAGAAGTTCTTGCTTTCTTGAGGTTAATGCTAAGTAGTCACTAAGTTCATTCAGTCTGATCTTTTGTCTATATGAAGGTCGGCCCTAAATAGTTCTAGACAGATAAATCTGGTATTTCAAATTCCCAAAATGCAGTTCTGGATGGCTGCATCCAGAGTAATGTTTCGGTTTTCTTTGTTCTTTTAAAAAAGGATGGCTTTCATTTTTAGAGTAAGTTTGTTGGTAATCCAAATCTATAAAAGTATGACTTGACTGATACAACTTTCTTCCTGCCACTTAAGTCATATTTCATATACTCCTTATTTTAGTACCAACAGATTCATACTGCCAAGAAATCTTTTCACTCTTTTTCAGACTGGCAGCCACATCAATTTTGGAAAAACCCTGTTTCATTACTTTAAATATTTATATCTTGAGATTAATAGCTTTCACTTAAGTGGAAGTATTTGAATCACTTCTGGATTTGTAAGTGTTTTCTTTGTAAGAGGCAGTTTTCAAAAATATTAATAGCTTAATAGCATTTGTTTGAAAAAAGGTAGGCAAAGGAGATCACTGCTGTACTACACTGATTTTTAATAGGCCCTTGAAGCTAATCTTTCAGACTGAAAGGTTTCTGACTTTGGTGACATCTGGTGTCATTTTGTGAGTCTAGAAAGGCATACTTTCCAAAAACAGTAGAAAAGATAAAGACCATGCATAAAATCTTTATTGTTTATCTCTATTCTAGTAATGCTAAACTGAGCTAAAGGATTTAATCAGTTGGCTCTTTTTACACATAAGGACCTTCAGCTAAAGGCCTATGTTTTACTTTCTTATGCATTTTAAGTACATTACCTTTGTTTTTAACACTTATGAAAGTTTACATAATTTAACTTAATGAAGATTTTCCTTAAAGGCGGACTTTTCAGTTGAGAGAACTGCAGTTTCACATGCAGTTATAAGAAGAGAACTATTAAATATACTCACATTTCCCTCAAAGGCAACATCTTACAAAGCTGGTATCACCACAACCAGGACACTGACTTTGATATAGTCACTCATTTTAGAGCTCCTCAGTTCTGTGTGCCATCATCTGAGTGTTTATAACGTTCCATGTGACATGTCATCTATGTAGGTTTGTATCTCCACTGCTAGTCAAGACACCGACCAGTTCTCACGACACATGTTGCCCTTTTATAACCACACCCACCTCCCTCCAGCCAATCACAGCTAGTTTTATTATTCTTAAAAAGATTTATTTATTTATGCATACAAGAACTGGGGTACAGGCCAGAGGTGCTGGGGGTTTGAGGATTCACCAGAGACACAGTAGGAAACAGAACAGGTGGATCTACTGAAATACACTGCCGAAGGGAGCAGTGGGTGAGGCAGGAGAGTTCTGCTGTGCCATGTGGGTCCTCTCTCTAGCCAGCAGCAGGGACTGAACTCATGCAACAGTGGCTGATGTGTGCTTCTTAGTACTGTGCTTAACCCACTGTGCCGGCAGGGAGCCCCCACAGTTGGTTTTAATGATGTACCTCATGTCACACGATGTGTAAAAATAAATTCTACTAGGACACATGGGGTGTTTTTCATTTCCATTATAAAACGGGACTTGTGCTCCAATGAATGGTTAACATTTATAAACAATGGACTTAGACCTCTCATCCATCTACTGAGACTCACTGCCTAACTGCCCCCTCAAAGCCCATGGCTATAAACACCATCGACTCACTGATAACTCAAAATTGTATTTGTAGATTTAACTACTCACCAGAATTCCAGACTAGTCCTACTGTCTACTTAACCACATCAACCTGAGTGGGAAAATGGCATATTGCATGTAACAAACTTAAAAAGGGAAACTTGATTTCCAGCTCTCCAACCCAATGACTCCACCCATGGGTAATTCCAAGTCATGTGAATGGCAAGCCTGTTTGCCAGCTGTTCAATCCCACAGTGAAGGTATTATTTTTTACCCTTCTCTTTGCCTCATAGACCCCACCCAATCCAATCTTGAGTCATTTAGGGTGAAACCTAGAAACACAGAGTTGAGACAACTAAAATTCAGGGACAGAGTTCTTGGCCAGGACTCTTCCTTTTTTGTGGGATGGATTGTTTCCCTTGTCACTTCAAGTTGCACTTTTCGAGTACAGTTACACATACTGTTGTGGAGAAAATTTTCTTTTCTGAACCATCAATAGGATCTCCTTATCCCACCCCAATTAAATACAATAGATCTAAAACATATATAATTTTTTTTAATTTAAAAAGTAGAAAAAAGGAAGAAAAGCCTAAATAGATGGTTTATAGGTGTGGGAATCGGACATTAAGATGTTGGTGATACAACTATGTCTAGCCTGACTTGGGCTATGAGAGAAAGAAAATGAGGATATGTGGACTCTGGAGTTTGTGGCACGGTCAGAGGCAAATCCTCAGTCCAATAGAAAACTATCTTAACTTCATTTTCTTTGACTTTAAATCTGTGATTTCAACACAAACTGACACAGGATAATTTACCTCACAGATGTCCTTTCCTAGTGCAGAATATTATTCAAGCCTTTTA
Source organism: Galemys pyrenaicus (assembly GCA_019455555.1). Classification (NCBI taxonomy): domain Eukaryota; kingdom Metazoa; phylum Chordata; class Mammalia; order Eulipotyphla; family Talpidae; genus Galemys; species Galemys pyrenaicus. The sequence continues at coordinate 2,587,563 of JAGFMF010011386.1, forward strand.
CAAAGGGTCATTGAGCCCTGACCATACCAGATGCCCAGATGTATCTCTACTATCTGTAATGCCTTTAGTATCTATTGCACAGAGACTCTTGCCAGGCAATCAAAATATTTCACTGGCTTGACAAATATTTAGAACAAAATGTTAATTTTCCTCCTATTCACTACACAATGACTATTATTTCCACATTCAGAATGTTCTAGGTTAAGGAGTTCTTAACCTGAACTTTCAGGAGTCTATAAATCTGATACAAGTTGTAGACCAAATTTGGTAGATGTCTATTATTTTTCTGGGGAAATGCTTGAATTTCATAACTTACTGAATACTCTCAAAGGGGTGGTTAACCCAAAAGGAAGAACTGTAACTCTTGGAGAATCTTCTCTTATGTTAGCCTCTATTCACTGGTTCTTGAAGAGGCTGTATGACTTTTCAGATATAAGGCATGGAAAAAAACATCTCAGCCCGATTTCTGTAATGGTACTAAGACATAAAATCTTTTTTTTTTCTTTCCTCTTTTTCTTTATTTATATATATTTGACAACAATTGTGGTCCCCATGGATTTCCACCACCATTTCACTAGTGCACCTTCACCTCAGTCCCTTGTGCTCTTTCTGCCCTCATCCCATTCCCTCTCCCCTCCCCACAAAGTATTCCCGATTTGTTCTAGTCTTTTTGTTTTTGTTGTGTTTTTTTAAATTGTTATTATTCTTTTCCTTGGTCCCCATTTGGTTCCCTATATTCCTGCTTGGAGTGAAACCATCCCATATTTTTCTTTTGCCTTCTGACTTATTTCACTGAGCATAATCCCTTCCAACTCCATCCATGTTTCTATGAATGACTCTAGTTTATCCTTTTTGATTGCTGAATAGTATTTCCAACATGTATATGTACCACATTTTCTTGATATAATCATCTGGTTTTGGGCATTTAGGTTGTTTCCAGGTCTTACCTATTGCAATTCAGTTGAAATAAACATAGGAGTGTAGGTATTCTTTTGAATCAGTGTTTTTGTGTCTTTGGGGTATATTCCTAGGAGTGGGCTTGCTGGATCATATGGAAGTTCCATTTTTAGTAGTTTGAGGAACCGCCATACTGCTTTCCATAATGGTTGTACCAGCTTGCATTCCCACCAGCAGCATAAGAGAGTTCCCTTTTCTCCACATCCTCGCCAACATTTGTTGTTGCTACTTTTTTTGATATGTGCCATTCTCCCTGGTGTGAGGTGGTATCTCATAGTGGTTTTGATTTGCATTTCTCTGATAAGACATAAACTCTTAACAATGTTGTCTTAGATGATCCATGACTACTTCATTAACATTTTAATTTTTTCTATACCTACTGTACAGCAAGCACTATTGCAGACTCTTTAGTAGCTACAAAAGTCCTGGACTCCCAGTTCATACTTAATTAGAAATCTAAAAACAGCATGTAGAGATTATAATTGTCACAAGAAAGCTACAAATTAGTATTGTGGAAATACAGTGATCAAGAAATGTTTTTCTTGGTTGGTAGTATCAGAAAGGATATATGAAGTTGGAAGTATTAAAAAAGGAGTTTGAGGAGACAAGAAAACTTGGAGCTGATAACCAGTCTGTTGACCTTGACTTGCACAATCTCAAACCCTGGCCTCTTCTCGCCCACGCCTCTCGTGTTCCTCTCGCAAACAGATCTCAGAGATCAGCAGGCCTCCCTTTGTATCTGCACAGGGAGACATACTAAAGTTTGTGCCGGCAGTCAACGATCTCACAGCTAACACAGACACAGTATAAAGATAACTGTGCCAAGTTTTATTGCACAGCTCCATTTATAACTCATGATGTGATTCTTCTAATGTGATACACACTACACATACCAAATATTGGAATTCATTAAGCTTGCTCATATCAAAGATGAAAGTATTTTAAAAAGTGCTTTTCACAGCACGGTTGAGCATCATTGCCCTCTCTGACTAATCTTTTTTCTAAAATAGCATAATTGACTTTATATTGTCAGTCACTAAGGAGGGGATTAATCGCTGTTTTTTTATATAATGATGTCTTCATAGTGCTAACCCGAGGCAACTGTACCCTTCTTTTACTCACCAGAAAAAAAAAAAAATCAGTTTTCTCTTTGAGAGCCTATTCTAACTAGAATATGACTCTTTCCAAGCAAAGTATATTCCATTATTTTCTTAGGATATACATCTTTACTTTTTAGTATGAAACATAAAAGTAGATGAAGATTTGCATTGTTAATGTAAATCTAATGTTTTCCCTAGGGTAATGCATATGCTGGTTCACGGTATTTATATCATCTAGAAACCTGGCAATTTATAGATTATACATTATGAGAAGTAACTGGTGCAAACCTAACACTGATTTCAGAAGAACACGAACACTTTGTTTATCATATAAATTTCCAGTAGCCCAATGTTTGATTTATTTGACAGTAGCAAGTGGACCTGGGTTTTCCAACACGGCCTCCCAACACTGACCAAAGTCTTCAAGTAATTTAATATGATTTGTCATTAAACCAGTAAATTCTCTATCATCATATGAATAAAAAATTATTATAAAGATAGAGCATAGAGCCTCCCTGTTGGGGCAGGGGTTAAAGTCTCAGCGCTATCAAGCTATTGCCAGCCACTGTGGCATGACTTCTACCCCAACCAGGGAGGTGACCCACATGGCGCAGCAGACCTCTCCTGTCTTGCCCACTGCTCCCCTCAGCAGTGTATTTCAGTCAATCCACCCGTTCTGTCCCCACTCTGTCTCTGGTGAATCCTCTCATTTCCTCCTCCTCCTCCCACCACTGACCTACATACCAGTTTTTGTATGCATAAATAAATAAAATAAATCCTAAAATACAGTATAACTCTCTTATTTTTTTAATGATTTATTTATTTATGCATACAAGAACTGGGATTAGGCCAGAGGTGCAGGGGGTGAGAGACTTCATCAGAGACAGAGTGGAGAGCAGAACAGGTGGACTGACTGAAAAATACTGCCAATGGGAGCAACGGGTGAGGCAGGAGAGGTCCTGTGGCACCATGTGGGGTTACCTCCCTGGCCGGGGATTGAACTTGTGCTGCAGTGGCTGTGGATGCTTCATAGTGTGGTGCTTAACCCCTTGTGCCACGAGGGAGGCTCCAACTCTCTTTTATTAATGCTAATTGTCCCTGTTATTTTCTGGGCTGCTCCCAACCCAATTCCCCTCACTCTCTGGCACCATAAACAGAGATGGTTTGAGAGCAGATCTTTGATAGTTGACTTACTGTTGAACTTCTCAGTTACTCATGACCACTACCCTCAAATTTATAGTCTGTGCCCCTTGTTAGTACACCCTTCCCTAGCGATAGGAAGAAAACAAACCCACCTCCAAAGGTGGGATTCACATTACTAGACTCAATTTTAGTGTAAATACTTGAAAGGTCCCTGAGCCTTAACATCTCCTCCATGCAGAAATACCTTCTTTTGAGGGTAACTGCCCTCAAAAACAAAAACCCTTCCTCCCTCCTTGATTATTGAGAATAGCCCACAGATACAAGGTAATTAAAAGTCCTTTTGTAATTTTACACAAAAAAGAACATAAGGAAATACACATATTCCCTACTCTCCAGGGCGACACAGTGTGTGCTGTTATGTATGAATCAGCTAGCTTTCTGTCTGCTGGAAGCAAAACTTTTAAAGAACTCCCTTATATCTACCTTCTAAATTATGTATAAAAAACATGACTCAGAAATAGCAGGTCTGCAAAGGATTCTTGTAGAATAGTTTTAAGTCTTAAAAATACATTTCCCAAACCACACTTTTCTTTGAATACTTAAAAGTAGGGAAAAGATGAATGAGTTAATTAGACATGAAATTACCCTATGTGAACTGAACTAAACTATATTAAATAATGGATCAAAATGTTGAAAGGCAAGAACATAGGAAATTTAGCCTCAAACATAAAAACCATAGGACTTTAATAGTCTGGAGAATATGCATGCATAGTCTCTAAAGTGGTAGATACAGCTTGGCAAATTTTTACACATCATCAAATTTTTCTTTAGTGTCTCATTTTGAATTAACATTTTATCTTGTGAACAAAAGAAATAAGCTGATAATAATTTCAATCCATTATTTACTAGCTATACTCACCTCCAACTAGATGATGAGATGATTTTATATTCACATTAATAGTATGAAATTCAGAGTTCAGCAATAAATAAAAGACACTATCAGTGGTGGAGAACTTTATCAGAGCAGATTAGAACTCTAGACTTTAAGTACTAGTAAGGGCTCAATTCACACAACACTTACTGTATGTTAGGACTGTTCACGGTTTTCATAAACAGTATCACATTTCAAGCTCAGAAGAATTCTATATGTCTTATCTCATTTTAGCGATGAAAAATCTGAAGTACAAATTGGTTTAAGCAGTTTCCCAGGATCAGTCACAGAGTTTGAATCCTGCAATTTGACTCAAGGATTCAAGATTTACCATCTCAAGTTCCTTCAAAACGCCTCACACTCAACTTTCCTTCCTTTAGTTTTTCACTGTCTTTGAGTGCCCACAATAGGAAACATCAAATATTACCATACAATTAAAGGCACCAAGACAACTTAAGTGTCCTGTGCTTGCTCAATACATCAACATAACTCTGAGAGGCTTTTATAATAAGGAAATGTAAATTTCTCACTTTCCTTTCCCCTAATATTTAAGAACAATGATGGGGGCAGAAGCTGGGAAATTTTCACGGGACTTGGAGAAGCGAATAATGTGAGACAAAACTAAAACCCAAGAAAATACAGGCAGTGGATAAGCACTGGGAATCAAATCAGTTTATCTGGAACATGGGATGTGTAAAGAATTGTTACAGGAAATTAAATTAAGGAAGTCAGGAGGGGGCCAGAATGTTAACACATGGTTGTTGAAAGGTTAGCCGAACATATGAACTTCATTGTATTGAAAAGAGGAACAATTATTTCTTTCCCATTCAAAGTTGGGTCAGGAGAGGACTAGGAGGGTACTTCAAAAATATTTCTTTGGCAACAAAAATATGTAGGGTAGGAAGAAACAAGAGGTTACTGTGATGTTATCTATGAGAGGTACTGAAATCTCTCACTATGGAAGCAGCCTTGTAAATAAGAGAGCAGATAATGCAATACTGTGGTGGAAGCAGCAGTATCACGTAATTATTTGGTCTAGGATGGCAATAGCAAAGGAAGGACATAGGGTTTTAAGTTGGAAGATTGAACAAATAGGAGACTAACTCTGTTTGGGATGAGACAAAATGATTTATTGAACTGTTGAGATTCATCTGTGTGCCATGTACTATGGGGATGGAGTGGAAAGAGGAGCTGACTATATGAAAGGGCACAGGGAAGGGGTGCCTGTATGAAGCATGGTGGATTCAGTTTGTTACCACTGAGGTATGTTTCGGTGGATCTAACAGAGTACAATCCAAGCAGCATCTAATTTCTCACACACACCAGGGTGGCAACCTACCTATATTTTTCAAGCACTGTTGCTCTTAGTTCTGCATCAAGCCTAAAGTGTGTTCACAAACCTGTGAGATAATTCAAACACCAAGTAGTAAGTTTTGTTCATCTGGAGCCCTCCATGTAAGAATCAAAGTATGCTTTGCAAATAGGAAATGAGGTCATTTAAAAAATGTTACTAGAAGTCTTTCTACCAGCTTTTATGAATAGTCACAATTCCTGATTGTCACTCATTACACAAGAAAAGCCTGGAGATTACTTGAAGATTAGTCTGTAAGTTCTGGCCCAGTTGTGCATGTGTTTTATTTTTTAAAAATTTTTAAAATATACTATCAATTTTTTCTTTTATCACTGTTAATTTTTGCTGGTCTGTACCCAGGTGGCTAAGTCAGAGTACGAATCCAAAGTGACCCATATTCTTTAGACCACAAAGAAGTATCTTCCTCCAGAATGTTCCTATCACAGGCTCAACCCCAGGCTCTTCCATCTAGCATGTAATGTCCTTAACATTCAAGTCAGTTCCAAACTCATTGGTCTCCACTCCTGTCACTCTAGCAGTACAACTAACACACCTCCCTACAAATGCAAAGACATTGTACTTTCCTTCTCTCTTCTCTAAGCTCTATTCTCTTCCTGTCTGTTAAATATCTACCCACCATCTAAAATTTAAGAACTTATGTTTTCTCACAACCTTCATTATACTTTCATTAACGTTCCAATAGAGAACTGGGTTGTCCACATACCAATCACCTCTTCTTCCTGGGCATGGAGCTAGGCAGGCCATCAGACATCCATTGAGTTAGCATGACCATGGCAATGAGTCCTGTGGTGGACAGTCAGTCCATGGTCCAAGCTCTCTGTGACCTGCATCAGTATACTGCAGGAAGCTTTTGTGAAGAGACATTGGGCCCCACTTCCATGCACTGTTCTAGTCACTCTAAGGGAGGGCCAGACATCCAGTGGCTTGGAAATCTCCTTAGGTCACTCACTCATGTGCAGCCAAGATGGGGCACTAAATCCTTGCAGAACCCTCTAGCAAATGAAGAGACTTCCCTTCACAGGCTCACATTGTGCTGAACGTGCCCCTAGTAACACATATGCATCCACATCATCGCATTATGTTACTGTATCTGTCACCTGACCACATGCAAAGCCCTTGAGGAAAAGAATCAAATGTTGTCACTTAGACAATTTCAATTTCATGGCTAAGCCCAGTAACTAACATTTAAAAAGGTATGCAATAAACATGTGGAAATGAGTAAGCTAGCTACCATATGCCTCATTACAATTTTGATAGAACATTTTTATTAATAATCTTGAAAAGATATAAATGCTTATTATACTTGAGATACATTAATATATACCTTTCTCAATCATTAATAGTTGAGAATGGGATATGAAGTGCATTAGCAAAAATATTTTTCCTTTACTAGTACTACAAAAATGCCTAGTCTTTGTAGATTTGGCCTTTCGTCATTCAAAATAAAGCAGAAAAGTAGGAATAATGTTCTAATTTCTACAGGACAGTGGGTATACGCGTAAAATCTAAAAATGCATGCAGAGAGTGTCTGAAGGTAACCTGTATTTGAGATCTGATAAGACAGGGGAAAAAACACAAATTAAAGCCTGATTTAGAAATACTCTTATGTAGTTCTGCACTTAGGCTAAAGGAAAAATCAAAATAGTACATAGTTGAATGAAGTAACACTAACAAAATCTATAATTTAACAATGCTAAAACTGCATCACCTTTATAAGAATTTAATTTTTAGACATGCCACTGATTCATTATACTAATCAGATATTCAAATTCATATACACATGATATCAAATTCATCTGATTTATATCATGATATATTTGTACTTAAAAATGAGTGTGTACAAAAATACTATAGCCATTCTATTAATTCCAGTCTTTAAAAAAAAATCAGCATTATATTATTGAATCATTTTTCAGGTCTTCAGTTTCTCCTCACTGTATCCTAAAATATAAAAAGTGCCATGTAATAACATTTATTTCAATATTTTCCTTAAGCATACTGAAAATTAAAATTATACAGATGAAAAATCTACTTCGCTAATTGTTACTTCCTCATTTTGTGTTCCTATTTCCAAAGTGAATTTAGTTATTAAATGTCACTGTCTCTGTAGAATGTGCTTTTATTTCTGCCAAAGCAGGCAGATTATGCTAAACAAAACATACTATGAATCACATAATACCTAGTTGAGAAAAAAGCTGACAGTGATGAAAGACAGATAATTCCTTTGAACATTCACATTTCTCCCCATTTTCCTTTTTCACACCCTGGAGGGGGTCCTTCAGAATAGAACCTCTCATGATTCCTGGACTTCTGGAGAAGAACTCTGACAGCCAGAAGGGAAACAGCAACCACTTATATTTGTCCAGTATTTCAAATCCTATACTCAAAGCGCTTAATTGTGAACACTAAAATTTCTAGGAAAAGGGATCATAAACTTGAACACTATTTCTTACCTAGGAAATATTCCTACTTCTCATTCACAAACACACAAATGCTTCTGCAGTAGTGCTCAAAACGGTCTTGAAGCCTTCCTAATATAAGGAATCCATGTGGAGGGATATTTGGAGAGAGTTCAGTTAACTTTGCTTTGTCTCTTAGGTAAATATGGCTGAATCACCCTCTTCAGTTAATGGAAAAGGAATTTGAAAGATTAATGAAGGTGCTTTTGGCAGAAGACATCCGGATTTAGATAACTGTGAAATTCAATGACTTAATCCTCTTAAGAGACAAATATAGAAGCAAAAGGAGGAGAAATGCAGTAGAGAGGACAGTGTGTTCTTCACTCCTCAGACTGGTCATTTAGGAACTTTATGTCTCTCCAAGTCTACAACACTCTTACCTACACATGCCAATGTCTCTTCAAAGCATTTCTCTTCACCTTCTCTCCCTTACACTCCTGCAGTCACAACGCCATGCTCTTCCCCAAATGCCATGCTATTCACATCACCCATCTCCCTTTGTCCATGCTGGTTCCTCTGCCAGAATCTTCTCATTCTTGTGGACAACTTCCCCAAAAGATTACACAGTCTTTCAGCCAAAACTGCCTTCTCTTCAACCTCAAGAAGGTAGAGCCAGGAATTCAAGCTATTTATATCACATTGGCATTGACAAAACAGTGCTACTTACACAGATAAACCTAGCAAATAACTAAGTCTTTGTGCTCCTATGATTCAATGCAGTGCTTGGGACATCATTTCTAAAAATCTATAGTCTCTAATTATGGAAAATGGGTTAATAGTGGACTTGAACATGCTGTGTTACCCTTTCTAAAATTTTAAAATAAACTTTGGTAAACATTTAATTTATTTTCAAGGAAAGTAGTTGATTTGTTAATAGTACTGCTTGACAGCACTGTCATTTAAAAATATGTGAAGTAAAAATCATTCTTCAAGAATAGTGTGGGCCTCCCTGGTGGCACAAGTTGTTGAGCACTGCACTGTGGGGTTTCTACAGCCACAGCAGCATGAGTTCAATTCTCAGCTAGGGAGGGGACCCACATGGCACAGCAGACCTCTCCTGCCATGCCCACTGCCCCCCTTGGCAGTCAATCCCCACTCTGTCTCTGGTGAATCCTCTCACCCCCCATGCCTCTAGCCTGTACCCCAGCTGCTATATGCATAAATAAATTTTTAAGTCTTTTTAAAAAAGACTAGTGTGTACTTCTATTATCAATTAATTTTGTTTCTCTAAAAGTATAACTGTGCATTTGAAATTCTTGTCATGTCCTTAAAAATTATTCTAAAAATTTCCCACTGACAGAGTGTTCTTCCTTCATTCCTTCATTACTTTACTGGAGTCAAAGAGATTACAGATAATAACTCAAGTGCAGATTCTTATATTGTTATTTTGGCTGTTGTAGATCATGCGTTGAGTACTATAATTTTTACCTAATACTGTGTTCTAAGAATATGCACCAGTGCAGGTTCATTGTTCTCAAACCAAACTATGCAAAATATGACTGGTATTTTTGATGGCACAATAGACGATCCAGACATACCTGGGTGGTACTTTTGTTCGGTGGTTTGTTTTTTGGTTGCTTTTTTTTTTTTTGGGGGGGGGTGAATAATTTCTTTCATTTTTTCCTAATTTCATAACTTGATTCTGATATCTTCTTCTAAGAAGGACTGGTGGTTTAGGAGTTCCCAATTTGCCTGAATTTTGATAATTAATAATTCTTTGTTCTGACCAGGAGGAAACAGCTGTGCTTCAGCAGACAGTTGACTATTTTCAATTTCAGATGTTAATTTTGCAGCTCTGGGGCGAGGGGAACCATCACTGAGGCTCCCGCAGGCATCAGGTGACAGCCCTGGCACTGCTCCCTTCTCATTAATGGTGTCCTCTTCCTGCATCCCCAGGCACCGTCTGGCCCTTGCCATCTTGTACATCTTAGCTGAACAGCTCTCTCTACTGACCCTGAAGTAACACACCTTTGAGATTTCCTAGAGGAACAACTGTTGGCAAAAACAAGGGATTTGATAAGGGTAAACAAATGCAGAAACAAGAATGTAGCCACTAGGGGCTCAAAGCCTTTCCTGAGACCCAGGAAATTTCACCAACAGGTGGTCCCCAGAAAAAGGGGAAGTTCCAGGATCCCTGCCTCACCCTAAGTAGGGTGGAGCTGAGCAGGGATAAGAAAAAGAGGAGACTGGGAAGGGAGGAAGGAAGGGAAGAGAGAAGCAGGATGGAGAGCGGCAAGGAGACCTGGAGGAGGCACATGTCACAGGGAGACATGTGAAGAAGCTGCACTTGCTTCTTGGTCCTGGACTGGGGAAACAGAGTGGATGAGAGACCCGTGGGAAGCTTAACAATGGCAGCTTTTATCTTGATTTTGATTTTGCTCTTTTCCTCCCAGATTTGTTTGACTCTTTCTGACCCTTTTCTATGGGTCTCCACCAAAAGGTACTTTAGACTTGTGGCAGGCTTTTGGGTCTTGCTTTAGGCCAATTCTATTTGGCTAGACTTTTACCTTCAAGGGGTGGGTAACTTTGGATGCTTAATTTAGTAACTATATTCTTTGTTTTTTCTGTATTTTTCCCTAATTGTATTAAAGTTCCTTTCCATGAAAGGTCTTGCATGTTTGTCTTGATGCGGTGGATGGCAGAACCCATTTGGAGTGGGTAGGTGTGGGGGTTCTGAGGTGCTCTTCTCCCTGTCCTGTAAAAATGCCAGTGTCGTGCTCCAACAGCTCAGCTGGCTATAGGTCTTCCCCTTTGCCCTGCTCCACTATTTCTCTTCTCAAGACTATTATTTCTAAGAGGTAGACCATTTTCTATGATTTCACCTTTCCTTTTCTTTTAACTTCTGATGAAAGGCAAAAAAGAATAAGACACACATGACCTTGAGGGACGTAGGATTGTATGTCTCTCAACTCTCCATTTCTTTCTGAGCTATCCATTTTCCTAATGTCGTTCATTTCATAAAATGATTGTTATTGAAAAGGAAAGCTCCTTTATTAGGAGTTTGTGAAGTTTCGTTTTGTTTTTAAGTCAATAAAAAAAATCCTTGAGCTTTTCTTTCAAATCTCAGAACAAAGGAATGCTTCTGAAGAGACATGCAGAGTTTGGAAGTCAACACTCTCCTCCTTAAAATAGGAGAGCTGAGCAAATTGAGAATCACTGACTTTTCTTGGCCTTGTTAGAGAAGTGAGGTTGTACGTTAAATCACTAAACCAGCCCCTGGATATACTGACAGAACCAAAGCGGCTTTATACAGCTCTGGAGCCAGAAGTCCACGGAGGACATAAAGACTTGGTCAAAACCTAGTTGACCAAGTCAGTAATCTGCCCAAATAATAGGAGTCCTAAGGTGCTACCATACTTCACTGGGTTTTCCTTCTAGTAACCCCAGCAAGTGCTCCTTGTAGGGATCCATGAATGATCCCCAGGTGAGTTTGGCAGGAAGAGGGAAAATAAAGCCATGGTTAAACCTTCCACACCCTTCTCCCTGACAATGGGGAATAGCCTGCCAGAGAGAAACACTGAAAACACATGTCTTAGTTGGGGGAAGAAGAGGCCTCTGCAGTCCTTTGTAGGCTCTTTATTTTTTCTATGGGAGGTAGGGGACAGGAGGAAAGAGCCCAAGCGAACAGGGGAAGAAGACTTCTAAGAAACAGACTGGGGATGCCAGGAAAGGAAACAAGGGACATGGGAGGGAGGGGATAAATGGAGACAGGCACGCACTTATGAAGGTCATAGCTCCAAGACAAAGGTCCACTAAAAGATTAAAAATCAGATTACAGACTGCTCCCTATTCCCCAACAACTTACATGACTCTAGCATAATAACAATTGAGCACTGCTAAAAGAACTGCAAGACACAGACAGCCTCTCTGAGGAGGAAAACCTAGGGAAGTCTAAAGTCAAGACAGGAGATGGAGACAAGGCTACCAGTAGATTGCAGAGCTTCTTATACCTATGGCTACAAGATACATTAAACACAGACCAGCTCCTACCTAGTTAACATAAATCCTGACACTAAAGGCAATGCTATCTCAGTTCTAATCACCTGATATAATATGTCCGGTTCTCAATAAAAAAAAATTCCAGGTCATGTCAAAAGTTAAAAGGAAAACAAAGTATGAAGAGACAAAGTAAACATTCAAACCAATGCAAGGGATTTAAATAAGTCATTAACAAGGTATGGGCTCTGGTGGGGAAAAAAACCTTAAAAAACACGCATGAATAGGTAAGTAACATAAGCAGAGAATCGGAAACTAAGAAAGGTCAAAAGGAAATGCCAGAAATAAATTCTGTAACAGAAATGAATAATGTCATTAATGGGCTTAGCACAGTGGACTTGAAGGTACTGAGAAAAGAATCAGTGAACTTGAAGAAAGGTCAGTAGAAACTTTCCATTCTGAAACATAAAGAGGAAAAATAACTCAAAAAACAGAAGTCCTGAAACTGTGACAATACTAAAGTATGGGAGATAAAACAAGAGGGGAGGTGAAGGGAGGAGGAAAATGAGACAGGGGGATTATCTCATAATTTTTCAAAATTAATGACAGAAACCAACCCACAGATTCTGGAAGCTCAGAAAACACCAAACAATAGAAACACAAATAAAGAAACCATACCTTGATATGTTATAATGAAACTGCAGAAAACCTAAGTAGAAAATAATGAAAGAAGCCAGGACACAAACATACCGTTACCTAATCAGAGTCAAAGATGAGTCTCATCAGATTTAGCAGAACAATGCAAAAAGAGGGTGGTTAAAGTACTGTTAAAGGAGAAGCGGAAAACTGATAATCTATATCCAGTAAAACTACCCTTTAAACATGAAGGAGAAACAAAGACTCTCTCAGAGCAACAGGAACAGGGAACTCATGGCCAGCAATCTTGCTGGCAAGAAATGCTGAAGTTTTTCAGAGATAAGAAAATTATATAGGTCAGAAACCTAAACCGACACACAAAAAAAGAGTAACGGGGCGTAAGTGAAGAAATAGAGCATTTTAAAAATTATTCTTAACAGATCTACAAGTTAACTGTTTAAAGCAGTCATAGTTATCCCGGTATCACTGCTGAATTTAACAAGTAAGCCACTGTTCCTCACCTGGCAGGCAGGGTTGGGAGGCTTAAATGGATAAAGGGGAGTGAATGGGACTGCCCTGGAGAACTTGGCATTAAGCTGATGATCCCTTAATCGATGATTCCTTAGGCAAACGTGGATCCTCAGTTAGGACCCACTTGAGACTAGCCACCCTAACCAAATCCATGAATATAAATAGAACCTCTGAACTTTCAGGCAGTGCAGCAGACCTTTCCTGCCTTGTCTGCTGCTCCCCTTAGCAACGCATCAATAAATCCACCTCTACTGTTCTTCGCTCTGGTAATACTCACACTCATTCACACACACACACTCACTCACTCACTCAAAGAGCGCCTGCTCCTCTGGCCTACACTCAATTCTCCAGGACAGTAGTAATAATGTTTGGGTGATTATGACATAGAATTAAATGACTGAAACATCACAGGGGAATAGGGGGAGAAACTGGGCATAACTGCAGGCTAGCTACACTGCATTTGAACCTGATAGTGCTAGTTGACAGTAGACTTAGATTATTTTAAAATCTATATTCTAAAGTCCTAGGATGACCACCAAACAAGTTTTAAAAAATATCAGTAGTACAGCAAAAGAGGATATCAAATGGACTCAGATAAAATGTTCAATTAAAACTAGAGAAGCAAGAAGTGGGGGGTCAAATGTAAGAAAGTGACAACACAAAGACTTCAGGTTTTATTCTTAGGGTATCACTTTAAACATGAGTAGTGTGAACACACCCATTAAAAGAGTTTGTCATACTGGATTAAAAAAAAAACAAACAAGAGCAATTAGGCCATTATGATCTGTCTACAAAAATAAAACAAAACAAAAAAACAACAAAAACTCCCACTTTCAACAAAGAATCTGATAGGTTAGAGGTAAGTAGGTGGAGAAAAACACATCTTGTTAACCCTAATCAAAAGAAAGTGGTTTCATTATATTAAGTCAAAATAGACTTCAGAAAAACAGATAATTATCAGGAATAAAAAGGGACTTGGTATAATGTTTAGTTAATTCACCATAAGATATAGCAATTCTAAATGTGTATGAACCAGAGCATCAAAACACATGAGGCAAATACTGATAGAACTGAAAGGAAGAACAAACTCACTGTTATGACTGGAAATCTGCATTAGACAGATGGTCTAATTATAAGTAAAAAAAATCTGGAGTCCACACCTTTACCGTGGAAGTAATCTTAAAAAGCAAAGGATGAATTTTAAAATATCTGGAGTTAACCGATAGGTCCACAGGTATTTATCTTATCACCCTGTAATGTCAACATCGAGCATAAATTTTAATGCATATATAATAATCAATTTAAAGGTCTACCTGCGCTAGTAGACTTGTGCATGTGGAAAGCAGGTATCTTATTTTGCTCAACCAAGTCTCCTTAGCACATAGCAAGGATCTCACTTGCATAAAGATCTATTAAATGTCTCAGTCTGAATTTTACTTGCAAAATTATGTTCAGCAATATTTAGCTGTGAAAATGAGCTACTGCTACATTAGTAATACAAGTCCCAGTTACATTTCTATTTTAAATAAAAGATTTTGGTTTTATAGGCATCGACTGTTATCAAACAACCACCTAGTTTAATAATTCAGTGAAAACAATTACGGTGAATAAGTTATTTACAAGGGTAATTAAGATGCCACATTACTTTACTATGAAATAACTTTTAACTTATTCATTTGAAATGATCCATGATTAGTAATGCAAAGTAAATTATACAGATAGAATACAGATAGAAATTAAAAGAAGTAGATTTGTGAAAAGATTAAAAATAAATGTAAATATATATACATTATAAAGGTACAGTATTAATGAACACATGGATTTTAAAATATCAAAATTCTATCAACTTAAATTGTATATTAGGGCAGAGTTAAATAAGCATACAAATTGCAAATATGGAAGAATACATTATTAGACGAATAAGAGGGCCTGAAGATGAAAGAGCAGGCTTATTCAGTTTTTCATATTTATGATTAAGATAACAACTAAGGAGAAATATAGTATTCACTCTGTCATCTCTTTAAATTACCTAGGTTAGCAATCCTTTTCAATTTGCTTCTATCTGGCAAGGTTAAAGAAAATTGAAATTTCAGTTACTTCCATAAAACTCAGAAGATCAGTGTCATAACTTTTACGACAAAGTATGTGGCACTGAGGAATACCGGTTTATAATAAATTGCCAAGTTTCTTCAGATAATAGATGGCTTTCACTTTACTATTCGGGCCATACCCTAAATATACCCTACTGGCATAAAACTGATGCCCTAAAATAGGGCACAAGGGAACGATTATTTACTAGGTAAAATGTACAGATATTTTTCTTCCTCTATCAAGCAATTCTTTCAAAGCTCCTCTCAAACATCACTCTTTTTAAAAAATTTTAATCTTATATATATTTTACATTATTTTTCATTTTTGTACAGTGTATATTTCCCGTCCCCGTGAAATTCTCATCACCAATTCAGCCATGCACCATCACCATAGTCCCTCCTGCTCTTCCCACACATTTTGTTCCTTCTCCCTCTTCCTCCCCTCGGGAATGTCTCAGATTTATAGTTGTCTGTTGATTTTAATTTATTGTAATTGATTTTTTTCCCTTAGTCCCTTGTTTGTTTCCTCTACATTCCTCCTATAAGTGAAATCATCTGATTCAAATATCACTCTCTATTAAAACTGAATGTCACTCAAACTTTCCACCAAAATAATAAATGGGCTTCATTGGGAAAAATGTTCATTGTGCAAGTTGGGTAGGGGAGTGGGAAAAATGGACCACTTACCTGACATGCATTATAAAGGAGCTGGTGCTCGAGTTTTTTAATGCCCAGAATCTGCTGAAACATCTCGTAGAGTTGTTCCTTGCTCAGAATAAGTTCAGACACTGCACTGAGGGCCATTCTATTTGGCTGTTTGCACAAGTCCTCTTCGCCCCTGTAGATGGCATCATACTTGGCTATCCAAGAGCTCAGCACTGTCTCTTTGCTCAAGCCATCAATTTCTGGCAAACTCCGCACACGTTTTTCTATATTTTTCTTAAACACCTCTCTAAAATCGTTTGCAGAACACCCTCCACTCTGTACCATTCTGGCCACTCGATCACTCTTCAGAAAAACCTGTGAAACAAAGAAACAAAAATCAATCTATGAACAATTAGGCAGGGACTCAACCACGACTTGTTTCTGCAATCTAGACAGAAGTACAACACCAAATATTTTACAATTATTTAAAGTGTTTTTTATAACACATGGTAAGTAATAACATAAATGGAGATCCCAAAACTCTCTAAAATGTTGAAATGTTTAGAAGAGACAATAACTGGTGTTGAGAAAACTAAGATAATTAAAATTTGACCTACTCAGTCTACCCCTTCCCTCAAGGTCATGGACATTTCTACAACTTAATGCTTTAAACATTGGTTACCAAGGTATCTGTGAATATGACTCCAACTTCCCTCTCTGTACTTGGGAGTTTGTCTAGTTCTTCAGAAGAAAGAAGGCCCTCCATTGTTTGAGTGAGGATCTGAAGACTAATAATACAGTAAATCTAGTATACTCCAAGTCAATACTCAATATATGACTGTAAAAAAAAGTGCTCCCAGTTAGGGAGTTAGGGGTCATCTGTCCCCATTCTGGATCTCACCAGTCCCCCAACTTCTCACATGCTTCTTCTCATAGCTAGGAAGAATAGATGATAAAAGAACAAAATCACTTAGAAACTTCTAACAGCCCACCGATACCAGGAAAGAAACAATGCCAACCTAGAGATACTAAAGAAACAAGTAGCAAAAGATGAGTAATATTCAGTAATAAGGTGCAAGATACACTGGGTTATAGACTTACTTATATGTCACCCTTCTTCTAGATTACAGACCGAAAAATTAACAGATATCACTCAAGGTTCATAAAACATTTATTATGTCATCAACGGGTGAGATGAATATGTCAATATGGACTGTATACCACTGCTTGTATTCTTGCCTGTGGGTCTGCTAACCCTAAGCAGCATGTTCAGCAACCATTTTTGTTACCTGCAGTTCTGCATTCCTAAACAAGGTCAGAACTGCCCAGTCAATCAGTCACAGCCAAACCTTACAAGGGGCCTTTCAAACCAATCAAGAACAGAAAGCTTGACCATCTTGGGAAGGGTATGCATCACGAGGTATGACTGGGAATGGCTGGAGGCGGGGGCTGTTGACCAATGTATAACAAGGGACCCCAGATGCTGATCAGTGGAATACCTTGTTGATCAGACTGGAACCATGCCTGGGGTTCTGCAGTATGGCTTCAATTACAACACTTGGTCATCATGCAGATAAGAATTATCTGGTCAGTAGACTCCTGTCCCCTGAAGCCCTAGATAACATAAGCACCTTCTTTAGTTTCACCCATCTTTTTCTCTTTGTCCTCCTACTCCACGTAACTGATACTGTAACGTAACTGATGATTATTCTACCAATAAAAAGGCCAGGATCTTGCTTGTTGAGCATCATTATATAGCCTGTTCCACAACTCACACTGGTCAATGTGGTATTGCAGACATAACACTTGCCCTTTTCTTCTTCTAATAACAAAAATACCTTCCAGAAAAGCCTGCAAGACTATTTAAAGTAGTTCCCAAGAGCTGTATCTGCTATTAAGCTTATGAAAAAAAAGTCATGTCAACTTGTACACTAGAAACTGACTCATAATCGCCATGTTGGGGGATCTGACACCCAGTGCTTGGATCGTGCTAGCATTGTGTCTGCACATAGGCAGCGACAGGCTCCTACACTGGTCCACCCACCTGCATACTCACCTACATGACCCACCCCTTTTCCTTTCTCCCCTGTGGGATCATTCACACCCAATGTTCTCATCTTCCATCTTTGCTTCCATATTTGGTTAGTTGACCAGTGTGTTAAACTGACCCATATATATTCTGCATTAAGCAATGTGTACTACATATGCAGACAAGCTTCCTCCCTCTCTCTACCAGCTGTGGCTCCATCACTTACTGTTGGAAAATTTGTCTTATTTTCTATGTTTTTAAGCTAGAACTCAAGTGGCAGGTATTAGAATAGTACTTTTAATGGTGCTAAAACAAAGACAATGAAGACATTTAACAATAGTTTCTCTACAATGCCGTCAACTACTTCCTTTCTCATCCTGCTCTAGCTACAACCATGATAAAATCACATGCTCTAAAACAGTTGTGATAAAATCACAAATGCATAGCTAGCTACAGTTCTGTCCCTACACTATCAGCCACGTTTAACAGGATTCAAGCACCAGACATCAAGATAACCACACATGCATGTAACTATGCACAGTTGACTCCAATAACACGGTTGTGAGTGGTATGGGTCCAGTTATATGGGATGTTTTTGATCCATAGCTTCTGCATTCCTGGAATTAATCAATGGACATCACATTGCCAGTGAGGTGACCTTCACTCACTCCACATTCTAATTTATTGCTTCTCATTCTGGTTATCGTCATTTTAGTAGTTCATTATTCAAATGGTAGTTCATTATTTCATTTTCATTTCTCTAATAAGTAATGATGCTGAGCATCATTTCATGTGTTTACCATATATCTTCTATCTCTTTGGTAAAATATTCATTCCAAAACTTATGTCAGTTAAACTGGCGGTGGCGAAACTTGTGGGTAGAGCAGGCCAACCCGATCTATGGGTTTTCAGCTACACCAGGTCCGGCCCCACACCCATTTTCTCTAGTTTGCTACAGCTGCATCTTATTAAATGGAAACAGGTAAGCTCTACTGCTTCTCAGTACAACCTTCCCATCAACCTGCCTGTGGAGGCAGCACAATTTTGAGGGTGTTAGAGGAGCACTAATGGAAGAAAGCCTCCTCCTTTGTGGTTTTCTGCTGCCTGGAGGTACGTGGCAACAACCTGTGACAGCTGCAGTCCAGACCCCCAGGAGTGGCTTCCCAGAGGAATACCCCAAAGGAAGAGTCCCAGGATATTCTGAAGCACAGTGCCTCCCTCTGGGTAACTGTCCCCCAGCACTCAGAGAGCATTATAGGGTGCACTTCTGTGACCTCCTCTGCCATCCTGGGGAACAGTCATACGTTCTTCAGTGAAGTCTAGATCCCTGCATTTGGGATGGGGAAGTGGGACCCCTTCCATATTTGTCCCTTCTTCGGGTGCTGTTTCCCCTGTGCCTGGCTACGCCTGCATTCTTGCATTTCCCAGCCCCACTGTAGTCATTGTTTATATTACATTTTCCTTGTTTAATTATGGTGAGATTTGTGTCTCCAGAGTGTACCCTGATACAGAAATAATGAAACACTGTGTGTGACACTACTTATGTGTGAAAACATTTGAAACTGAAACAACTTAAAAAATTGGTAATTGTATACACACAAGGTAAATTTAAAGTACAATATAAACACCTGAAGACTAGCTTCAATAAAACTTTGTTTTATGTTTATGTTTTTATGCTTTATGCTTTATGTTTAGTTATTTATTACTCTACATCATTGGCAGGTGTTTTCAATCTTTTTTTTTAACTAAAACAGTCAGTGCTGGATTCTCACAAGTTACCAAATAATCTCTGAAGGCAGGAACTAACAATCTCATGTTTTGAGAGTCTTAGTTTCTTCTACAAACTCAGACCTAAAGTGATACTAACTCAGTACAATTACGTGTTATTTTAGTGGCATTTATTAAGGGATAATAAATGTGTCACACATTTTGCTAAGTTTTGGGGACACACAAATAAATGAGCCAAAGACCCAGACCTCAAATAGCTCACACTAACTGGGAGATACAGGATAAACACTAAAGTGTAACAGGGTAAGAGTCATAATAGAAACCTATGGAAAGGAAGGAGGGAAAGCAAATGAGTTATTAAACTCATTTGGGGAGCCACAAAGGACCAGTGTCCGAATCACCTGTGAGTTGAATGAGGGGGAAAAGAGAACACAATGCATTTCAAGAAACAAAAGAACACGGGTCAGGAAAGCTGAGCATAAAACAGCAGAGCTTTTCAAGGAAATGTGAGAATTTTCATACAGAAGGAGCATTAAATATGAGGGTGAGGGCAGCAAAAGTTGTGCCAACAGGAGCAGAGAGCAGATGGCGAAATGCACTGGTGCCAAGCAAGGAAGCGGAGCTGTCCTGTGACGGGCAGCCAACAGTGGCTGCAGAACCTAGGTGCTGAAGTGCTGACAAGTGTATAGGCAAATGGGTGGTAGCAATATCAAGAGGAGGTAACAGTGGAACAGGGCAGAGGTTGGGGTGCCAGTTACCAGAGGAGTAAGGCAGACCAGGTGAAAACTTTGTGAACCCTGAGGCTAGAGAGAGAAGGAGTGGCTAAGGAGTTAGGAGAAAGAATAGACACAGCTTGATGACTGACAGAATGTGGAAAGTAAGGCAGGAGAATTTAGGAGTCACAGCTTTTTACTGGGGTGCCTGGCTTCTAGTGATCAAAAATTGAGAATTAAAGAGTATATATGGAGCAGTGTGTTATTTTTATGTGCTGGTAGGTGCTGGAGGATGTTACTGGATTATTTAGTTTTGATAAAGGTCAACATTAAAGACAAAGTATAGGAAAAAATTCAAAAACCATGTGATTTCACTCAAAAAGGAACAAAAACCCAATAACTGGACTCACTGAAAGATAAGCTTATAGACTATGAGACCAAATTAGTAGGTATCAGTAGCGGAGGAAGAAGGGAAGCAGGATAAATGGGTGAAAGGGATCACCTGCATGATGAAGGACAACTGAACCTGTGGTGGTGAATATTATGTAGCATAAAGAAATGATGTTTCAGAAGATGCACACCAGAGACTTCAATAATGCTATAATGTAATGCTACTCAATAAAAACAGAATGAAACTCTATAAAATACCTACATGTAAACAGGTGGCGAAACTGGATCCAGGGGAGGTTGATGGTGCCAGAGAAAAAGGAAAAATATGGACATGGTAATAATCAATAGAGGAAAGTCTTAAAAGAGATCCATGTGCCAGGAGAGAACTCAGCTAAAATAAGAGAACTGACTATCATCCCTCAACACTGGGTCACCACTGATGGAGAAGGTCTGCTGGAGTGAAGAGGGGGGCTACGTACGGAGGAGGGTGAGGATGCGAGGCAATACAATGAAGACAGATAAACTGTTCTTAGGAAGCTCGGATAAGAAGGGAAATGAGAGGGAGGCAAACAGACGCTGGACTGGGAAATTACATTTAGGTGATTTAGACAAGTCGGTGAAGAAAGGCAATTTAAGATACAGATGACAAAGTACCAATGGTTAAACTTGAGCTAAGTTTATAAAAGACCCTGTGTAGTGGCAGGAGGACACAGGGCAGGTTCTTTATGATTTGGGCAGACAGGTAAAGGAAGAGTCTTGCAGCGCTTGGTGGTTTTTTCAGGCTTGTATTACTCTTTACATCAGAGGTGACCAGGTACACAGCAGGCAGAGGGATTGGGGGGCCAGGAGGCTGGCAGGCCTCCTCCCCTCCCAGCGAATCTCACTCTCTGGGCTGCTTCTGCTGGCACTGCTCCTGTTCATGGTGTCCCTGTGATGCCGCCCTTATATGCCCAGTGTCTCAGCCCTGGTGTGCTCATCTACACCTGCCCACACCCTACTCTAGGTGCCCACCATCAGGCACACGTGCAGAACCGTTGGTGTCTCTCAGTGACACTAATAGGGAGGGCAGAAAAACCTGATAACCTTCATTTACCCTACAGGTACACACATATCCCTTTTCTGCTCTGGCCCCAGGACACTCCATGAGGTTCTGTCTGGGGTACATGAGGATAAGGCACCATGCTGGCACTGAAGCAGCCATGGAAACTCAGTGTGTGAACAAATCCATGGCTGTGCAGATATACTGTGTACCCCAAATTCTTCACACATTATCTCTTAGCTTCCACAAAAATCACCCTCCGCCTTCTTTCTCTATATTCTTTACAGATTGAGAGGTTTAGGCTGAAAAATGGTGATTGGCCCAAGGTCACAAAGCTATTGGGAGAGGGAAGACTGACCTGGCCTGTGCAAGCCTAAAACAACATTCCTTTACCCTCACTTGGGGTTCACCTTTAACAGCCATATGAACACCTGTGTGGTAACCGATCAATGACCTTCTTGTAAAAATGCCACCAAACACGCAATCGGTGGAGTGTGGGAGTTAAGAGCCTGGTGTCAGAAAACGATACAAACTGCTGTCACATTTCTCCACCTTTCAGTGAGCTGACTGGTAGTGGCCCTCCACCTGACAGCTGCCAACTGTTACCCTTTCCACTCGCCTGCTCAGTGTATACACCAAAGAAGTCACTAAGAATCTTCAAGTCTTGGGGAACAAATTGAAACATGATGACTGTCACAAGAAACAATCTCTAAAGGGGAAGTCTGTTCAGCTGTCCAAATAAGATATCAAATGCACTCTTGCACAGAAACACTTATTGTTCACACATTGCTTTTGAGCTGAGCCAGGCATCTCTTCTTTGATTTAAAAGGACTGTGTAATGACAGGCAAAACATTATCTGCTTGCCGAATCATCATGGATGTGGATGAGATGGTTCCTGGGAAGGCTGCCAGTGTGTGTTCAGCCAGAAAAATACTAACAAGAATTCCACTGATAAGAGATCCCTTATTCTCCTTAATAATGCGCCCCCCCCAAATATTCTTTAATAATTCTCATGATTTATATACTGTCTGTGGATGTTTTCAATTCTTGCGGCTTTGCGACAGTGATGAATTAGTATCATGAGCAAATACCAGTATTTCCTATCAGGTCACCATGTGCCCAAAGTCAGTCACTGATTCCCTGTCGACACTTGATTGTGCCAGTCTCCTCATCCTTCCAGTCTCCCCAATCTGCCTTTCCACTCCTCTCTTCCACTGCTCCTGAGAACTTCTGTGCCCATAACGGGGAGCACTTATTTCACCCTCCAAGCTCTCCAGGTTTCTTCCCTCATAATTTGTGTCACACTCTGTTCTGGGAAAAGTGTCCAGTGCTGGGAATTTACCTGTAAGCAAAATCACTTGAGTTTGCTGCCTTCACAGAGACTGCAGTGGAAGAAGCAATAATTGCACAAACTGAAATGAATGCTCCTTGGTGACTCCTGAGAATTTCTGGGGCCATCAGAGCTTGGAACAAGGTCTTGAATCTAGTCAAGCAGGTCACAAGAGTCTTGCCCGAGGAGGTAAGCAGAGGTCTTTAAACTGAATGAGTGTGGACAAGAGGGGAGACCACAGGACAGTGAGTTAGGGAATCACAGTGGTTCTCAGTGGTCTGGAGAAGGCCTGCTTGGGTGCAAAGGTGAGTGGCTGAGGGCGAGGTCCTAAGAGGAGGAGGAACAGGTTTCAGAGGACATCTGCCCTTCACCACAGAATCCTGGAAGGCCACAGATGTGTAAGCCTAGGTGTCTTGTGATTGAAAAACAACACCTGCATTTTGAAAACAGCTGAAAGTCTTCCTGGGCTTTACATATATAACCTTCACAATCACATAAAGCAGGTCATTTCTATTTTCAAGGTTAGAAAACAAAAAACATGGCTATTTAAAGCCATAAGCCAAGGTCACACAATATCACAGAGGGGTCAAAATAAGCCTGGTCTTGTTCAAATTGTCCTCTTGACTACTATATAATCCAACCTGGTGATTTATCAACTTATGGCTCATTAAACCAAGCTGGAAAGCACAAGGAGAGGATAAGGAGGGAGAAGAGACTCTTGTTCTCTACCTCTTGTGACGCTTCTTGCAGGCAGTGTGATGTCATTTCTTTATTCTGAGTCCTCTAAGCACGTCCATCCCATTTTTCTGAAGGCATAAATGCACCTGTCCTCACGTTACAGCAAGTTGTGTAGAGCACCATTGTGGCTCTCCCCTCTCAGACTATGAATTCACATGAGAGCAGCACCTGTAAAGTCTGCAGTCTGTAACACTACTCAAAATTTAGAGGAAATCATTAAGTCCTTCTCGTGGTAATGGGCTTTGGAAAGTCACCAAGTACAAAAGGTGGTGGTTTCAACAGAGTAAGAAGGTTTGCACTGACTGAGTGCCGAACACTAACAGGTTACAAAATAATTTTAATACAGTTCAATTTATTCAATATTTTAATAGATATCATAGGTGCAGCAAGTTACTTCTTTGTAATACAATGTGAGTTGTTGGTTGATTTTCTTGTCATTAATAATCTTTCTTGACCTATGTTTTTTATTGAGCCATGATATCCAACAGTTTGGAAACCACTGGTTTAACCAATACAACCCTTTGACAAATGTGAAGAAATCGTAACTTATCTAACAGCATCAAATCTTTTATTTAAAAAATAAGCTTAGGTAAAGCGATACTCTCTAGACCTTTACTAAAAACTAGGAAGCAGGTGGTCTCAAAAGTATGCCTGTATGCCTTTTGAGCAAGGATTTTTAGTTGGGAGGGCCCTTTAGGTTATTTTGTTTTGTTTTTAGATGACATTGGTTTACCATATTAAATATGATTTAGCGGTATACGACCTTCCCCTTCTGTAACATCCCCAGTTCACAGTTTTCCCCAAATGCAGTTCTGTAAAGGTAACTAATTACCTATGAGAGTCAGAATGCAGAGGGCAGCCAGTAGTGAAACAGCAATGTTTTCACCGCACCTACCTGCACAACCTTGCTATCATTCCTGACTTTACTTTTTAACAAAAGATTTTCTGAAACATGAATTTTTTTAAAGCAAATACTATTCTCTCCTTTTCTACAAACTATTTTATTGAATTTGGAAAACACAGCTAAAATAAGTATTTGCAATTTCTCAGAAGACTCCAAAAGCAAAAAGATGAACATTACTCAGCCTTTTCTTCTAGAATAGTAGGTAACTGTAAATCTGAAATTGGATAATCTTTGCTATTTTCCACTTAATATATTTTAAGCATTTAAATATGCCACTACATATTATGATTAAACTTGAATTACAAAAAGTCCCTTGTAACTTAATCTAAACCCTTTCGAGCAAATGGAAAGCCCCCAAACTACCAACATCTTCTCACATGTCTGTGGTAAGAATTGAGTTTATATCCAAATGAGCATGTCATTTGCGAAACCGTGTTTTGCAATGTGTATGTATGCTTTTCTCATTTTATCAACATTTTAAAGCATTCGTCTTCAATTTCACCTCACAGTAGAAATCCTTTTGTCTTCCTTTATAGGGATTTTCCCACTCACTGATTAAATATCCCAAAGCTAGCGGCAAGATGGCCTTGGCGCTGTAACTAGCGAGCCTAAAACTGAAGAACTGACCAAACAACGGCACAGTCTGCACACAAATACAAATGAAAAAGCAGGACCACATGGGCACTAGGATGGGCTTTCCAGCCCTGAAGGTGAAGGTCGTGATCACCTGACTCACACAGCAAATGTGAATTTGAAATTCAAATGTCTGTATGTAGATACAAAGTGAAAGGAGGTACCCCACCCGCCCCCCTCACCCCCAACTTCTCCTTACCCTTCCTCCATTTCATTTAATTCACATCATAGGATGACAGAAAAGTCTGCAAGTACCTGTGTTGGGTTACCTTATTCTGTTCTCTCTAGGAAGGGAAATGATCTCTGCCCCCACCATACTAATAAAGAAAACTTTTAAAATTCAGAGAATTTGGGAATCTCATAACATCAATTTATCTTTATTATATAAAACCAACACAATGTGCTATCTTCCAGTTTTACAATACTTTAGTTTTCACTGTGTAATTCTATTCATCTCACTCTCACTTCTATGCCCCTCTCCTCCCGTGGGCCAGGAAATTACAGAACAAAATTGAGAAAGAATCAGACCTGAATGATATGACCTGAGTGTTGCAGGCGTTAACAGAAACAGAATGTGAGCCATGGTGGAGTAGGGATAACATCATGTTTTCGATACACTTTGGGTGTCATGAGATGATAAAGAGAAATCTATTTTTATTCCATGTTATGTAAAGTGTGACCTCTGCACTAATGACTGTACCTTAATTCTTACCTGTACTCAACAAGTACAGAGGTAGAGAGTAAGTTTCAGGAACAGACACCTGAAGTGGTATGACACTGCCCTGATACCCAGAAGCAAGATTTTATAGCCTTTTGTTATGAATTCTAAACATATAGGACAATTGAAAACAGAATGTGATAGCCTGGAAATTGCTGATTTATTCAATCACATTCTTATCAAATGTGAAGAAATCATAACTTAAAACTGATAGCAAATAATCTGGTGTCCTGACATATACCTCCAATCTAAATTCTACAAATTACATCTTACTCTAAATTTTCCTTCACATATCTATCAGTCCCTTCCATCAGTCAAAATTATTCTGTTATGCATTTCATAGTATGTCAAATACATGGTTTTAAAACTTAAAAAAATCTACAATGAAATGAATAATAAAGTAAATACTGGTACTTTGCTGCAGATACATTAAAAGTAACTTTCTCTGAGGAAATGGATGTTCACATAGACTCAGAGGTTGGAAGAAGACATTTCCAAAGCCCAAATCATATTTTCCACACTATTACCTAGGACACCAGGAAGTGAGCTACTATCTGTTCATATTCTAACCTTACACAACATAAATTTTGAAGATAGCAAGTTATTTACTCTCAATAAACTGGGCCTACAGCAGAGAAAAAAAAGTTGCAAAATGAAAATAAGGGACATTTCTACAAAGTAAAGTCAATCTTAAGAGCAAACATTTTATTTTTTTTCATGGTTCTTTTTTTTTCTTCTGTATTTATATATATTTGACATCATTTGTAATCCCCATGTATTTCCCATCACCATTTCACCAGTCCACCATTACCTCAGTCCCTTGTGCTCTTATCTGCCCTCAACCCTCTCCTTCCCCCAGCCTCACCAAGTGTCCCCAATTTGTCCTTTTCTTTTTGTTTTTGTTGTATTTTTATTATTATTGTTGTTCTTATTCCTTTTCTTGATCTTTATTTGGTTCCCTTATTTCCTACTAGGGGAGGAACCATCTGATATTTTTCTTTTGCCTTTTGACTTAGTTCACTGAGCATAATCCCTTCCAGTTCCATCCATGTTCCTATGAATGACTCTAGTTTATCTTTTTTGATTGCTGAATAGTATTCCATTGTGTATATGTACCACATCTTCTTGATCCAATCATCTGTTTTTGGCATTTAGGTTGTTTCCAGGTCTTACCTAGTGTAAAGAGTGCTGCAATAAACATAGGGGTGCAGGTATTCTTTTGAATCAGTATTTTTGTGTCTTTGGGGTATATTCCTAGGAGTGGGCTTGCTGGATCATATGGAAGTTCCATTTTTAGTAGTTTGAGGAACCGCCATACTGCTTTCCATAATGGTTGTACCAGCTTGCATTCCCACCAGCAGCGTAAGAGAGTTCCTTTTTCTCCACATCCTCGCCAACATTTGTTGTTGCTAATTTTTTTCATATGTGCCATTCTCCCTGGTGTGAGGTGGTGTATCATAGTGGTTTTGATTTGAATTTCTCTGATGACAAGAGAAGTTGAGCATTTTTTCATATGCCTGTTGGCCATTTGCAATTCCTCTTTGGAGAAATGACTTTTTGGTTCTTCTGCCCATTTTTTGACTGGATTGTTCTCTTTGTTTTGTCTGATTAGTTCTTTGTGGATCTGTGTGATAAGTCCCTTGTCAGTAGTGTTGTGTGCAAAGATTTTCTCCCAGTCAGTGGGTTGTTGCTTTGTTTTGGTTAGTGTGTCTTTTGCTGTACAGAAGCTTTTAAGTTTGATGTAGTCCCAGCTGTTTATCTTTTCCTTCACTACCTTTGCTTTAGTTTCTGTATCTCTAAAGATGTTATTGATGTATATGTCATGTAGGGTTTTGCCTACTTTTTCTTCAATATATTTTATGATTTCAGGTCTTATGTCTAATTCCTTAATCCAATTGAGTTGATTTTTGTGCATGGTGAAAGGCAGTATTCTAGTTTCATTCTTTTGCGTGTAGCAGTCCAGTTTGCCCAGCACCACTTATTGAGAACAAGCTGTCTTTATTCCATTGCATATTCTTTGAAGAGCCAACATTTTATTAAGACAAAAATCAAGTCAAAACTTGACTACATTTTCCTGGCCTAGAGAGGTTCTCAATAAATATTTGAATTGTCTAGTTTATACCTTGTAATTATTTTTCATACCTTGTAGTTATTTATTTTTCCACCAGGTGGCAACTATGCCTGAAATAACAATGCTGTTTTCTAATCTCAGAATCTGATTTTCAGGATGGTGAGGGCCTTCAATGGTACAAATCAATCCAATCAGCCTTCCAGAGCCTGAATTCCCTCACTGCCATTAAAACGACATCCAAACAACATCAAACTCCTGTAGGGAAGAGCAACTTCTGAGGCAATAATCTGGGTATGGGCAGTATCTGCTCCTGGCAAGTTGTTTTCAGGTGCCAACACTCTCCCTCTGGCTGTCATTCTCTCACCTGGTTCTGATGTCTGTAACAGCAAAGGAAATCTAAATTCTTCCCAAGGCCACTGCCATTCTACAGAGAATGACGACAGCTAACGCCATCTTCAGCCTTCCTGGTTAAATACCCCTGGGACTAACCTGGATTTGCACATGTTCTGTTTTTTCTTTATGCTTTTACTAAGGGCCCTCATTCCCTTCAGGTCTTTCTCTTCTTGGTGAAGGCTCTTCTATTTAAAATTGCAACTCTGCCTCCCACAGCTCCCCTCCTATTGCTTTTTCTCGATAGCACTTACAATTCTTTAACGTATTATATATTTATGTTATTTTCTTCCCACTAGAAAGTAAGCTACAGGGAGCAATGAGTCTTGTAGGGTTCACCACTACATTTGCAGGGCAATGAATATTTATTGAAAGAATCAATGACATGATTAATCCATGAACCTAACCTTACTAATATGGGTAACATATCTCTTAAAACAAAAAACAAAACCAAAGTAATTCCAGTGACAGAAGCAATGCTGTTGCAATGCACAGCTGATACTGTGCACCCGCAACATGCCCAGGGGCCCCTCTCTTATTTACAGCTCTCTTTTTTGTGCACACTTAATGGATTCTTGCTCTAGTGTTCACGAAGCTGGTCTTATGGACTCAACCTAGGAATTTACATGATTCCCTTCTGCATGTCACCTATGATCTGTTTTAGTATATTCAGATCTCTTCAGACCTCTGTGAATAGGTAGTATTAAAAATTACTTTTCCAGTGAGTACATACGGTATTACCCAGTATATGCTAAGGACTCTGTCCTAAGCTGTTTCTGCTTTTTGTGTTTCTCCCTAATACTTCTTCCTTGGAGTTCATAGATTGCATAAAATCTTATTTTCTTCCTGGGCACAGTGATGATGGTGCTAGATTAATCAGAACAGGGAGAGGAAGAAAGTAGCATTGTGTATCGCATATCATGCATCAGTCAGAGAAGCTGGGCACATGAAATGTGCCCTAATTTGCCTCTTAACTATTGTAATCACAGCAACTACTGTTATGTTATTTTAATACTTTAAGATTCACAATCACCTTCATGTTATTTGTCTCATTACTATGCCATATACATCCTTTCTGAAAATGAACTGATCATTTGAGACAGTAAAGGTTTTAACATTTGAATGTCCACTGGGCCCTATGCAAGACTTGTTGGAAAAGATTGTTGGGCCCTACTGCAGACCTTGGGATAGGGACGGCGAGAGAAGCAGTAACAATAGGACTACAATGCTTATGCTAAGGTTCGGTTCTATTATATGCATATAATAGGTAGAAGCTCCTTTAATGCTCCCAGTAACTCTAGGTCTGCAGCAGGAACTAAGAATTTCACTTTTCTTACATGTCTAGGTGATGTTGGTGCTGCTCCAAGAGGCTTCGCCTTGGGACAAGATAGGAACATACATCCTCCAATGGAAGAGCACAGTGTCATTTCTGAATGACAGCTGTGCCCTCATGCCCAGGCTAAAAAAGGACACTTACGAATTGTCGAATGATAGCCAACTATTTATTATGCAAGAGCTACCAGCTCCAGAATCAGTACTGCCTTCATGGGAGCATCTCTTTCTAGAGTTTAGCCTTCCCTTTTCCTTAATCACACACACACTGCAGACACCCTCGGGTGAAGGCACACTCCTCTTTCTGTCCAAACCACCTGGAGATCTCAAGAGTTACCACTTGCATGACCCTCCTGCTACTGCTTTCCAATGCTTTAGCTATGATTTTCTTTCATGGCTCAATTGTGAAAGTTCTCAAAACTGGAGTCAGCTTAATACTTTCTCTTTGAACACTGGTTTACTGAGCTAATTGTAGTGTAGTCAAGAGCAGGGACTGTGGAACTGGACCCAAGAGAAATGTGCCAAGAACAGGATCTATATACTGGCTGTCGAGCTTTGAACAAGTTCCCTAGCCTCCCTGAGCATCTCAATTTCCTCTTCAACCTCAAAGAGTTCTTGTTGGGATTTAATGAATTTCTACCTGTTAGGTGCACACAGTACATTGTAGTTATTATCACGATCACACTCTTCAGCCCTATGGCAATCTCCAGGTTTACTGATATGCTAAATGTTAGGAGAAAAAAAGCCATCCCATTTTCAGTGAGGATACTGCAAAACCTGGGGGTTCATAATAGGTACACTGAAATTTACCTAATAGTGAAACACCAATGTATCAGTAAAAGCAAATGGAAGGTTGTTTTTGTTAGTAAATTACTTACCATGTATAGGGCCTCTTGCTAAATTATTTAATACAAACCTGTATTTTCTGCTGTGTGATCCCATACAAGTACTTTGTGTTCCTTAAAGTCTATATACTCAAATTTGAACTCCTACCCCAAAATCTGCCTCACGGCATTATACAGTTACCTCACTTAGTGGCCAAGAAGTCATCCTGAATCAACTCTTCCTCACTGATACATTTCTCTCTTCTACATCCACTGTGTTACTAAACTGTGGTGAAGGTTATGGGGTATAAGTAACTTCTACACCAGTTATTAGTTGAGTCACTAAAAAAATGACATAGAAAATTCATCTCCACAAATGAAATCATTGAACAGCATATAACCTTGGGGGTGACACACTTATCTCATCCAACTCAGTCACCTCTGCTTAGTTTATATTTATACCTTTTCACTCTAGGATTATCATTTCAATAACTTCCAGAATTCCCTGCCTTCATCCTTGACCAAAATTCTACATGAAACGCAAACCTTTTTTAAAAACCACTGCTGTTCACTGTTCTCTCCATCCAAATTGCCCTTCCCAAACTGCAGTGACACCATTTCAAGTGTTATTTCCTTTATTAAGATTGCCTTGAGTCTCCAGCTGAAAGCAATTCCTTCATAAGTGCCAGAGCCTTTATCAATTCCTCTCCATGAAATGGAACCCATTATATCTTAATATTTAGATTTCTACTGAAATATTTTCAGTGAAGTGAAAACAAGTCAATTTGAAGGCAGCAGAGGATAAAGCTGGGGATGAAACCAATGGCTCCTCAGAACGGCATTAAGGCAGAGGTTCTCAACCTCGTCTGCACACTAGAATTACCAAGGTGACTGAATTTTCTGAGGCCTGGATTCCAGGACAGAGCTCTTAGTTGCAAGTCTGAGCACTGTACTTTTTCAAAGCTTTCTGGATGACCGTGCAGTGCAGCTGCAGCTGAGAAGTACTTCTCTATAGGGACTACAGACGGGAGTAGAGAGGTTAATAAAGGATTTTCAAGCACAAATAACAATCTGGTGGAAGTCAAATAAACATTTCAATGAACCAGATATCAGGTTTTACAATGTGAGGAGTAAGTGAAAGTATTAAAAAACAGAGCAGCAATGACTCAGGTTAGATAAATAATATTGCGGAGAAAATTGAGGTAGCCAGGATTCAATGGGACTTGATAGAACAAAACTGTGACTTACTCCTGGGTCTAGACTGATGTTAGAAAAGATGACATGGGCTGGGAATGGGTGCTTAACAGTTATCTCAGCTTGGAGCAAGAACAGAGTATAAGTGGAAGAGGTGTAAGGTCAAGTGAATTCAGAGGGGAATTCTGGCAAAGATGCGGAAGGCTGGGAAGCTTTCAAAGATGCAGAACTTGGTGTTGGCAACAATAGTCTGTTCTTGAACTGGAGACTCTGTTGTATGTACAGAGAAGTGTGAAGCCAGGGTGCCCTGGTCAGCCACGACGCAGAAAGTTCAGGCAGTCACTGAAATTGATTATCAGGGAACTCAGTATGCTAAGAGGTCCAACAAAGATGAAATCATGACTATGGAGAGAGGTATGGCATGGCTGAGATAAAGGGAGGCACTTGTGTGGAGACTATCATGGAACAACACCTGTGCAGAGGGAGCAGCTCTTCTCTTCTCTGCATACATGACCCTGTTTCCCAGAAGGGTCCTTGTCATATAGAAAACCAGATATTCCTGTGCTGGTAACTGCAATGACCCATATCTTCATTTTTTTTTTTAAAGATTTATTTATTTATGCATACAAGCACTGGGGTACAGGCCAGAGGTGTGGGGGGTGAGAGGATTCACCACAGAGAGCGGAGAGC
>JAGFMF010011386.1:2620136-2661993 GCA_019455555.1 Galemys pyrenaicus
CCCTCCCTGGGCGGCAGCAGGGATCGAACTCGTGCTGCAGTGGCTGCGGTTTTGCTTCACAGTGCGTTGCTTAACCCACTGCGCCACCAGGGAGGCCCCCATATCTTCATTTTTTATCATGAAGTACTGAATGTTAAAGAATTAATGTAGAGCAAAATAAATAAATTTTAAAATACAAAAGATGGGTGCTGATAACAAGCAGTGGGGGCAGGAACACGGAGTCACTTTTAAATGACTCCTTCAGGACACAGAACTATGAAATGCTCCTCTCTTTCAGCACTGCTCCAAATTCTGATCCCCACTCCCCACTTGTTTCCTATATGCTCCTTTAAAACTAGTTGAGTTTGTAAAACAGAACACTAACTGGACACTCAGCTAACATCAAAATGCCAGATCCCTGGCTCAGTAAACCCTTTGTAGAACACACATTATTGCCAACATAATGGCTGACCCCAACACCTCTTCGAAGGATAGTCACATTACCTCAACCAAAAACAATGATTACAACAGAAAACACCAAACTACCATTCACAGGAAACCAATGTTAAAATAATAGAACTTGACAGTCAGGGCAGGGAAAGAGGGTGTTGAAGAAAACAACTGCAACTAGTACTCTACAAACGCTAAGGCTAAGGTTGAAATAAAGACATTTGCAAAAACAAGAAGAATTACTTTGTAATAATTCTACAGTAAGAGACAATGTAGTGTGCACTAAAGGTGCTGTATAGTTCTATCTATAGCATTGCAGAATTATTTCAAGATTAAGCCTAATTTACCCTAGTAATAGAGAAAAAAAGCTTATTTTTAATAAGCAACATCCACCCCCTACTCTGTAAGGGGACAGAAAGGGATAAAAGGAGAATCAAAATTTCATTATCCGAGAAAGCAAAAATATATACAAACGGAAATCCATTATGACACTGGTATTAGAAACAAACTAATAAACATCACAGCCCCCTATCATTATGGTAAAATATATTAACATCACTGGGTATAAAGGAAAATGGCTTATTCCATGGAATAGGTAAAAGTCTACCTCAATGAGTAATAACCTAACATTCAACACAGCAAGGCTATTTCTAGAACCTAGTTATTAGACCCAGAGTAAAAGAAGTTTATTGATCTGTTTACAACATTATAAAGACAAGGATTAAAACTACTGCTTTGTTCTGACATAAGAAACAGCTCTGGAAAGTACTGGGTCCTCTGCCTGCTCCCTGGTACATGCTCGGCAAGGACAGTTCCCCAGCTCATGCCCTTGCCCCTTCCTTCTCTGCCTCACAGATGTTGAACCTGTTAGAGGCCATCCACTGGAAATTCTCAAATCAAGACAACAAGCACATATTAAATGCCCATCCAATTATAAAAGTGCATATATACTAGTTTCTTCCACATGTGGGTTAATTCAGGTCTAAGGTTGGGCTGGGGATTACCAGCACCACCAGGTGGATTCACTTCCATGGCTAATGACTGTTAGGCAACCAGTGGAAGTCAGTCCACTTTAGTTGCTAGGGATGCCAATATGGCCAGTCTCAGGGTTAGGAGCTGATTCCACCAGGAATGGCTCTCATACCACCAGGAACGGCTCTCATAGGGTCCTCAGTGTCCTGTCTCCTCAATGGGACCATTAATCCCTCAGGGAATGACTTTACTTTCCCAAGGTAAACTCAGAAAGTTGTTCAAACAGTATCCTGGCTTAAACCTCCAGGAGCCTCACGCTCTGCAGGTTCCTCCAAGCAGCAGCAACTGCGATAACTTAGTCGACACCTGCCCAGACTGGGTGGTGAAGTCCGTGTTTACTAAAAGACATCACCCCTTCCTGGCCATCTTCCCAGCTGCTGTGTCCTGATGCTCCTGCCCTTCGATGGGCATCCCTCCACCTCTAAATAGTTTTGCTTGGTGTTAGAACCAGTGTCTCTCCTATCTCTGAATCCCAGTATTGTTAGCCTTGGACAACTCACAAAATTCCTTAGAGAGCTCTCACTTAAATCGCACAGGAATTCAGATCCCAGTGTCAGTCTGGGAAAATTCCAGATTCCTTTTTAAAAACATACATACTAAATTATAATGGTAAAGTCTAGGTAAAAGTTAATTTTATATTTTGTCAGAGACTTAGCATGAGAATTTTCAGTTCCCATTATTTTATATCATAGGGATAAACTTCCCCATTTTTCTAATTAACATGTAATAGCTCTATTTTGTAAAAGGTAGTTATATTCATTTATTCATTAAAAAATACACGAGTCTGCCGGCATTTTGCTAGGTCCTGGGAATACAGTGAACAAAACAAAACAATCCTAAACTGGCATCATAATAGCTTCTACACTGTGATACGTACCCCCAAAATAATCTGGCACACTCTTAACATTTTATTTCATGGCAAAAGATAAATTAGGGAGGCGGTTGGAATACATAGGAAATGAATATGCCATGAACGAAGTATCACAGAAATTCGTTATCATTTAAGTTTTTATAAAGATTATTAACAATCACAATACTGGACACTAAAATATGTACTGTTCACTTAAAGATTACTAGCACTTTACTTTTAAAGTTGCTTCGACTGTGTATATACAGGTAATATACCAAAACTGCTTGACCAGGGCTGTTTAAAAGCAAGAGCACAAGAATCCTGTAGCAAAATTATCATGACAAGAAAATAAAACAGCACAATGACTTAAAGTTAGTATATCACATATATAAATACTATAATCAGTAAATGTTACTTTTCCTAGCACATAAGATCATTTATGTTTTCCTTTAAACTTAATACAAGTTTTTCTATTACAAGGAACATGGAAATATATTAACAAGTTTTTACCAAAATATGTACAAAAATCAATTAAGGAAAAAGTTCGTCCTTAGTTTTAACATGCATGTGTGCACAGAAATATACATACTCACAGGAAGAACAGACACTGATAAAAAAAAATTACACATAGCAAAGGTTAAAAAAAATATACTGCCAGGCTTTTTGTCTTTGAAGCTTGACAAAGAACGTAGAAAATTACTAAAGTATCAAAGAAGGACACAAAAACGACACTTCAAACAAACTGTTTGTCAGTATAGGACCTGATTTGACAAACAGGTTTAATCCACTTCCTCAAAGGTCATGCTGTCATGCTGAAGGATGAACTTCCGCTACTGAATTAGGCTGGTTGTGGTCCTGAGAAGTCAGCGGCTCCTCCTCCTCCAGATGAGTCACTTTATCAGATCTGCCTTCAGGAGGATGATCATGATTTGTCCCCTCTTCACTAGGTATCAGGGTCCCAGGTAATTCATTCGACATTAGAACTTGCAAAGGTTCGGTTCCATTTTCAATATCCACTTTAATCCCCAAAGCTTTAAGGATGTCACATTTGCACATGGGACATGTGCCATGAGCTAAAATCCAGGGGTCAATGCAATTCTTGTGGAAAAAATGTTTACAAGTCAGAATGCGAACCGTATCATTAGGCTTATAGAGCTCAAAGCAAACCACACAGCTATCTCCATTTGGATTGACTTCCACGTCCCCCTCTTTCAGCACCCGAAGTTGGAGCTCACTGAATGCTTTCTTGAGATCTACTGTCAGTCGCTGCCATCTCCTGTTCTGAATCCTTGCTACCCAAATTCTTCGAATATGGTAAAAGATGAAATACGCTAAGGTAGCAGTTGTGACAATCACAAAAGAGACAAAATAGTGATTCATCCAGATGATGTGTCTTCTCCCCACCTCAATCATGACCGTCACACGAACACCCTTCTGAATTAAATGCAAAATCTCCATGCCTTTTAAGTTACCGATCATCACCACCACGATGTCCTCAAAGGGCTGATGTGACATGGGGAAAACTTGGTTGCCAGTTCCTGGAAAGTTATAAATGATCACACCACTGGCCCCCTTCTCGGTGGCCACCTTAATTTTCTGTGTGAAGGTACAACCTCCCCGTTCAATAAGTGCGAGCCACACCTCTGAGATCTTTGATCTGTTGAAACTGGTGTTGGGATGACATGCATTTTGAACTTTTCCCCCTGGTGGCACAATCACTCCGAGGACTCTTTTCAAAGCAGAGCTTCTTCCAAACACTCCAGTCTCCCCTAACTCTGACAGCACACGATTCCCAACGTGAAATGATATGTTCATGTACGCAGTCCAAACCGCGCTGGCTCTGCAGGAGCTCTGACTAAGAAGCCAGAGAAAACTCAACTTCAGAAGCCAGCAAGATGCAGCGTTGTTTCTCTGAGTGCCAACCTTGAGGAGATTCATCTCTCTCTGCCTAGTGACTGAAGGAACAACCCAACAAAGAGATGTGGTTTCCACATCTGTTGATCATCAATTTAAAATAACAGGAAGAAGATTTTCTGGGTGAGAACAAGTTCCACTGTCTTCCACCATTTTTTTGTAAGAAGTTCTTAAAGGTGTCTTAGGGTTTTAGATGTTTTATTAAAGAGAGAGAGAGAAAAAAACTTTAGTTGAAAAAAATTCCAGTCTCATCACTATATTTCTAGACACTGCTTACTTCTGTGTGACGTGATTATGACATAAAGGAGAGTCAGCCAATTAGGTAAGATCTTACAGCAGGCTGTAAATTTATTGGCTTAAAAGTTTCCGATGTTGTTATGGGTGATTTCTGTGTTGTTACTAGGTGGAACCAATCTCTGAATGACACGTAATATTAGCAGGTATAACAAACTAATATCTACATACAAAATTCAAACAACACATGCATTTTAGAACCTGAAAGTATGTATGAGAAAATCATGTTATTTTTATTCACAGTAAGAAAATAAGTTCAATAAAATGGCAAGTTTTAAAAAATGATTGAAAAGTATGATCAAACAATGAGGTAAAGCTATGGACTCAGTAACATCATTTTGAGCTTGTATGTGGTCACAGTATCAACTGACCCATTACATAAAACACTGCACTGAATTTAGCAAAGCTTGCTCAGAAGTTTGATGGTTCAGTTTGGTTTTGACTTGTTTTTTAAAAGTAGGGTAATCTGTTCAATTACTTAAGTCTCACTTTCTTACTTTGACTATACATAGGGATATCAGAAATGAGAGAAAAGAAAAATCTCATTTCTTTCTCCAGACCTTGACATCCGTTATTAATCTAACAATATTTGGAGAGGAGGAGGGTGTGGGGAAGATTAAATATAACAGTATTGGTTTAACACAATTCATTTTAAACAAAATGTAACTACTGATTTTAAAAAGAAAAACTTGAATGTCCCACTTAAAGTTCACCACTGACAGCAGCAACTGTGAATGTTTCTGAACAGATACTTGAAACAAAATGTTTGCCAAAATCGGCAATCCTCATAGAAGATCCCACACACCGCTCTGCCAGCATTTGTTCTGCACTCATGTCAATGGCACAATGACTTCAAAGCAAAAGAATGACTTGTGAAACCACAAGTCATTGGTGTTACCATACAGTTTCTTGGGGTTATCTGTCAAGTGTTTCTTATTCAACAGCTTCAAGAAACCAAGTCAAGGATTGGACCTATGGAAAGGGCACTAATGTCGTTGGTTTTCACCAGGACTAAGGGAGCTATCTGTTCACAAAATGTGAATCAATCTCTTAACTTGAGTCAGAAAAGAGGAAGAGAACCAGGTACTCATTGGTCCAACAAAAAAATGGAATGAAAAATAAGTATAATAATGTGATACCTTTAACTCACAATGTCTGATTTTCCTTCTCAAAGGTCATTTGAAGATTTAACAAAGACCATTCATCTGATTCCATTTCCAAATAACCTATTCATAAAGACAGGATAGCACATAGCATGTAGACTCACAAATTACCATCTGAGTTGAGCATCAATCATTTAGCACCTCATCCATGGAAATTCTCATCAAAACAAAACCCCAAATATTTCTAGCCCTTCATTGTTACAGAGGTGTTTAGTCATCTACTTGGAAAGAGGAAGAGGCAAAATGAGACTGGGTTTGCATTAAGAAAGATAATTGATGAATATTTCAACATGGTATGTTCTCTAATGTCAAAATATCCCACAAGAGACATACCACAATTGTGTTAAGAACAATAAGGCACATATTAGGGTTCTTTCTAGAAGGGAATCCTGCTACCACAACCAATTTACAGGCTACAGACAAGCAGCTTTGGCAAGCAAAGGTCAGATTCTGCGATGTGGCCTCAAATGAGGCTTATAATGATTTAAAATATTTTTAGTTACATAATCAAAAGTGCTATCATCTAATTATTTAGCATACCATTACCTACTTAAGTCTGTAGCTCTGGAAACCAGATTTCCTGGATATTAGTAAAATCAATTAACCATGGATAATTAAATCAAGATCTAATCCTATAATGAAGTTAATTCAGCCAAGATATTATTAGATGTCAAAAATTAAACAAAATATGGAAACAATGAAAATTCGTAATTAAAAAGAAACTTTAAAATATCCTAGTTCTTCTCTGTGATATCCATGCCACAATCACTGTAACCTGAAGATAAAGACAAATTTGTTTGTAGCATACTAAGTCCTTATTTGAATAAGGGCAAAAATGTATAACCATTAAAACTTACTGGAAAAACAACAAGTTCAAACAGCTGGCCATGATAAGGAGTTTTATTTTAAAAACGTGAATTTCGCCCTTTTTAGTACTCAGATGGAGAAGCTGAAGTTGAATTTTCTCTATGTAGAGTGCTAAAAGATTTTCATCTTATCTAATTTTTATCTTGGGAAAGACTTCAGAATCTTCAGAAGACACTCTGGATTTATTTTTAAGTCTTCAGAATGTCACTCTTGCACATGGGGCACGTCCTATGGGCTAAAAGCCAGGGGTCAATGCATGCCTTATGGAAGAAATGCTTGCAAGTTAATATACGCACTACATCCTGGGGCTTGTACATGTCAAAGCAAACGACGCAATTGTCTTCGTTTGGATCCAATTCCTTGTCTCCTTCTTTGAGGACTCGAAGTTGAAGTTGGCTAATAGCTTTCTTCACATCTGCTTTGATCTGTCTCCGCCTCCTAGTGGACGAGTCACGCACTCGAGGTCCCCAGGCACAGTACAAGAATAGGTAGGCCATGGTGGCCGCCAGGAAGGTAAACAGAGACATGATATAATGACTCAGCCAGGGCACGTGCATCCTCCCCACTTCGATGATGATGGTCACATAGACTCCTTTCTGAATCAAGCGCAAAAGTTCCATGCCTTTCAAGTTGCCTATCATCACTGCCACTATGTTTTCTGTTCCCTGGTGAGACATGGGAAAGACTTTGTTGCCCGTACCTGGGTAGTTATAGATGATCACCCCATTTGCTCCCTTCTCTGCTGCCACATTGATTTTATGTGTAAAGGTACAGCCTCCTCGTTCAATGAGGGCCAACCATGAGTCTGCCTGTTCGGGTCGGCTGAAATTGGTCATGGGGTTGCAAGCATTCTGATTCCATCCCTCAGGAAGCACCACCACACCAGACACTCTTTCCAGAGGAGAATGATTCCCGAACACTCCACTTTCTCCTAATTCTGATATGATCTGATTTCCCACCTGAAAAGTTATGTTCAGGTGGGCCGTCCAAATGGCTTTTCCTTTAGCGTCAGGAAGGCTAAGTAGTAGAAAGAGGCTAAGCATCAACAGTCGAGATGAAACACAACTATGAGGTGAAGAGGTAATTCTAAGTAGGCTCATGCCTCCATTTGCCTGTTAACTGACAGACATGAAAAACAAAACCTCCACTGTAAAAGAAGGCAAAGCTATTAGCTTCAATTGTTGGTGATAATTAAAGCACAGAAATGGAAAAGGTCTAAGTGGATCAAAAGTACCTTGCTCCTTCCAGCATATTTAT
The DNA here is from genome assembly GCA_019455555.1 of Galemys pyrenaicus. Classification (NCBI taxonomy): domain Eukaryota; kingdom Metazoa; phylum Chordata; class Mammalia; order Eulipotyphla; family Talpidae; genus Galemys; species Galemys pyrenaicus. The sequence goes on from JAGFMF010011386.1 coordinate 2,627,943, forward strand.
TTTTGGTATATTATCTTTCTTATGATGAAACAAAAATAACAAGTTGTTAGTACAATGTGATTTCAAGAAAATTATGACTTCCTAATGGGGAAATTGTGACATCAGAGGTAGTTAAACCAATCCAAGTGTTTATATTAGTGTACTGCATACTGAACTCCTATTGGCCAAAAAGCTACTAAGCAATGACTTAAGGCAGATAAGAATTTGAATAAACTTTAAAGCAATAAACAGGTAAGAATTTTTCTAAAAGCCCTGAGCTTCTTTCCTAGTTCTCGATAAAGAGCAGCCTAACCACTTCATGCTCATTGTTTTTCTATCAAAAAGGCAAAGTAGAAATCATTCATGTATTAGTGAATGTAGCTGCTAGTGGTCACTTCTCAGATGCTCCTATGATATGCCACTTATTGGGGAGCAGGAGCAAATCACTGCCATTCTCTTTCAATATTAAATACTATGCCAGGCCTAAAGAGGCAACACAAAGACAATACAATATATATTATTTGCCTGACAGATTGTCATCCTGCAAGGCAAATGAAACTTTATTCACTTAAAGAATTGCTAAGAACTTAACTGCATATTAAGGCAAATGCTAAGTATGGGTTGTATGTTGAAGAAATTATGCTCGGTACTATTTAGTGGACCTTATTATCTAGAGAGGGTAGATTTTAAACAAATGCCCAAAATAAAACTGCAAGTTTGAAAAAAGGATTCTTCTGGGAAAGTACTGTGTGATAAAAGAAAGAATGTAAAGGGGAGCCAACTTAACTTGGGGCTCCAGGCGCTGCTCTCAAAGAAAGTGAGACGTGAAAGATAAATGAGAATTACCAAAGAGTGATGTACAAAGACTTCAGGCAGTGGAAACAGCACTTTCAATGCCTTACAAAGGTAGGAACATGGCACGTCCAGGAAGCTGAAGGAACAGGTGTATAATAAAATGAGAAGGAAGGTGAGGAGGGTGACGAAGGTACAAACAGCACTGAAGCATAGATAGGTTCATGTCTTCAACTATGGATGGAGTTCTCCACAGCAGGCAGTCAGAGATACATTGAGGGAAGCCTGCTAGGATTCTGGGGGAGAAAAGGCCCTGGTCTTATAAAGGTGTGGAGAGAAGAAAAGCCTTTGTGCTTCCTGGGTGTTGTCTGTCATCCTGCCTGTTCATACCTATGACAGCAATAGCCACCTTAAAAGATCATGATGTGGGCCGAGGTAAGAGCCAACTTGTGGAACATACTTAAGGCAGATAGCAGATGGAAGGAACAGGATTTATAGCCACTGGTCAACCAACTGGTAATGAAAGAGGTAGCAATGGGCAAGAAAGGATAACTGAAACTATCACAAATCTGCTTTACTTTATATGCTGCAAGCTATAGCATCTTTACTGTGTTAAAGACACCTAAATGCTTGCTAGTTTTACTTTAAATCCTTATATGAAGTATATTTCAAGGAGCTAACAGGCAAAATTTCCAACATTTATTATTGCTATCTACAGGGTATCTGCTATGTAGCAGGCAAGTTATGAAGCCCTGGTGGATACAAAAAGACAGAACTCCATTTCTCAGAGTACAAAATGGACATGAACATTTTTGAAAATATCTTATTTTTTAGTTCTTTAAATGTTTATAGCACACTGATTTTTTTAAATCACCATTTTTATTGAAGTAACATTATAGCATTAGTTAAGTTTCAGGTGAACATTAAAAAATACTGCATATATGTTAAGTTAGATTATGGTTAAACAGAGAGAATTTCATCATTTTCACAAAAGCATTTAACTGTGCTTTCTGACCCATGATATTTTTGTTAAGATTTGCTTTTAAGAATAAAATTGGAATCAAATCAACTTGCACCATCTATGTAATTTTGTTTAGGTATTATTCTGTTCACATATGACCTGTCATTACACATAGATTTTACAAGGTTCAAATGGAGTGTCAACTCCTGGCTGACTCTATTAACACTGACAAAGTGAAATCTTACTAAGAAGACAACATCATAATATTAAAGGTTCTTTTTTAAATTTATTATTATTTAACATTTGACAATACTAAAAAAAAATGCAGTTCTATCTGTACTTTATTTTGCTGGTATTTAAGGGTAAAGACTTTGGCCATCCCCAGTGGCACAGTGGGTTAAGCAACGCACTATGAAGCAAAACGCAGCCACTGCAGCACGAGTTCAATCCCTGCCGACAGTCAGAGAGGTGACTCACATGGCGCAGCAGACCTCTTTGGCCTTGCCAGCTGCTCCCCTCAGCAGTGTGTTTCAGTAGATCTGCCTGTTCTGCTCCCTATTCTGTCCCTGGTGGATCCTCTCACCCCTACCCCCCACCCCCGCACTTCTGGCCTGTACCCCAGTTCTTATATGAATAAAAAAGAAAAAAAATAAAGGTAAAGACTTTAAACAGTAATCACATTTGGGTTCAAAACATTTAGAAATTCCTTTTAAGGTTGAAACAACCAATTTGAAGAATTTACTAATTCACTGTATTTTTCTCCCTATAAAATGAAGCGCTTAGGGCAATGGTAGTTTGAATTTTTTTTTTTTAAGACTTAGAACAAATACACATATAAGAAATAATACATTATCTCTAACACAGTGGTTCCCAAGTCAGGGATAATTTTGCTTCCAAGGGACATTTTGGAGTCATTTTTGGTAGATACAATTCAGAGAACTACTGGCCTCTGGTAGGTAGCCAGAGATGTTGCAAACATTCTCATATGCATATGACATCCCCGAACAATAATACTGGCCCAGAGCAGCACTACTAAGTTTAAGAGACCCTGATCCAACAGAATAGTCTTGGGAAGAAGGAACCAGCCCCAGAGTTATTTAGTCTGTGATGGACAATCAGGTCTCAGCTCTTTTCATGGTATGCACTTTTATTACTGGCAGTAAATATATCATGGATGATACTCTCAACCCCTCTCCATTTCCCTAGTTTTCCATGGAACAGAGATAGAGGAGACCCACACAAATGGCCCATTACTCCATAAAGCTTAGCTACAGACCACACCCATTTTATGAGGACCAGGTCTAAAAGCTCCTATTCTGGGGCAAGGATGAATGGGAGGGGTATGGGGAGACTGGTTGACTGAAACTACTATAATCTGTTCCTTTCAGACTATTAATACACAGACTTTCTTCTTAATAGCCAAGCATTAAAGAGTTTTTCATTCTGCTAAAATTTGTAAGTACACTAAAGAGAATTAAAACAAACTAAAGGATTGGTTGACCAATGGCTATAAATCCTGTTCCTTCCATCTGCTATCTGCCTTAAGTATGTTCCACAAGTTGGCTCTTACCTCGGCCCACATCATGATCTTTTAAGGTGGCTATTGCTGTCATAGGTATGAACAGGCAGGATGACAGACAACACCCAGGAAGCACAAAGGCTTTTCTTCTCTCCACACCTTTATAAGACCAGGGCCTTTTCTCCCCCAGAATCCTAGCAGGCTTCCCTCAATGTATCTCTGACTGCCTGCTGTGGAGAACTCCATCCATAGTTGAAGACATGAACCTATGAAGCAGGAGGACAATTAGTACTCTAACAAGAGAAAAGGGTATCAACTGGAATGTTAGTAGGTAAACAGACATGGCATCCAAAGACTCTAAATATCTGAGGTTAACCCGAGGTAGTGATGATCATCAACCACAATAAACATGCAAAATGCACTATGCACAAGGTACTGACATGAATCAGAGCTTAAGTAACAGACGACACACATGGTCATGTCCTGAAAGAGGTCATCATGTAGGTAAAGCTTTAAAATGATGGGTATGCATGTAGATATCCTATAGGTTGGAATTAAATTTCCAATAAGGTGTAATTCATTAATATTCCATTAAGTCAGGGGAGAGGAATCATCTTATTCTATCTGTCTGCTATTCATCAACCTTTTAAGATGGCCCAAATTTCAAAAAAACTACTCTGATAAGAAAAACTGCCAAATACATTCACTTAGCACTACCCATTTGGTATCATTAGGATGCAGGGAATACCAAGGGAGCGTCAATAAATTTCCCCACAAGTCACAATTTTCAGGACAACGCTATTACTGAGTCCTCCAGAAATCCACAACACGTAATGAATTTGCATTTATGCCTGAAAACCAAAACTGTATAGGTTTTCTGTGAGTAATTAAATGCATCATAATGTGATTTGAAGGGAAGAGAATACTGGTTTAAGTATACAGAGAACAAAAAAGCAAATAATGCTAATGGTGTTTTCTGAAAGAATCATTTGTAAAGATTTTTAAAGCTAACACTGAATTTTAGCTTAAATTCTTATTTAAGCTTAATTTTAGCTTAAAGTCTTTAAGACTGCAAATTGGTAAATCCTCATGAGCATTAATGTATTTCCTCAAAATTTTCTAAGACATCACTATTATTATATATTCTCCCAAACATATAAAATAAAAAAGTCTTATATACCAACACACATTCTTCAACATTTCTGAACCAAGGAAAGAGTTCTGAATCAGCTAAAATGGAATACAATACACTTTAAAATGATATATGAGTTTTTGAATTCTATGAGTCAAACACTGCCAGGGCAGGTACAAATGAATGAAACTTTTGGGAGTAAAACATGCTAACTTGGTAATGATGACACTCATATGAGTGTCATCTGAGTAGATTCCAACAAGGAGACATGTATATAAAGGAAGGCGAGGGGGTAGGAAATGGCAGTAAATGCAGCATCGTCGGAACACTCTTCCCAGAGCTCATGATCCTCAAAATGTCCAGCACCAGGCTGCTCCTGGACAGAAAGGACCACAGGGGCAAGCCCACAGGCCTCGAAGTGTGGTCACACAGCAAAGCCCAAGACTCATGGACAAAACACTAACACAGGACTGACGCAGACCACTTCAAGGTAGGGTCAGAGTCACATCTAGCTGACAGCTAAACCCAGAAGTTTCTGGAAAAGTCTTGATTACGTCCTCTATTTAGATCTGGGTTGTGCTACCGTGCCAAGGGACGTGAACTAAGGGTTCACAAAAAAGAAGTTCAATATAGGAGGAAAAAACGGGAAAGGGGTCCAGAAAGTTATATAATTTTTACAGACAAAAAATTATACTCAGTATCTTTTCTATTATTTATGTTAACCAATAAAATAACTTTTAATATCATTAAAAGCACTGGTAATTAAATATACTAGAGAAAATAATTAAAATAACATACTAAATCAGTTTCACTACTGTGAAATCTGTTAAATAACTAGGATTACTATTCCTACCTAACTGCATGCCCTGTGGCAGGGGTGCATGAGGGAAGTCTAACCCTTATAAATGCTGCTAAGCACCTAGAGAAGTCCATGACATTAAAGAAGGAGAATACTTGCTGAGGTCCCCCAAACAACTAACACTGTGTCAGACTCAAGTGTTTGCTTGAATGAGTAACTACTGTAGTCAGGCCCCCCACATGAGAATGAATGCTCTCCTCTGCCTCAAGTGTCTTCATAATCACGCCCCAGTCTAGAATTCTGAAAGCACATCTTATAACCTCCTATCACTCTTCTGCTCACCTTGAATTCATTGTTACCAGAGCAACCTATAGAAAAAAAAAAAAAAAGGCATTCCAGTTCACTTAGTAATGTAGTAATGTAGATGGCTCGGCTATTCAAAGGGTAGTACCCAAGCTTATAGGAGAAGCACAGAAGCCCCTCCACTCTGCTCCTCTTTCCTTCAACCCAGCTTCATTTTCTATTGTCAGTCCTGAAATTCACGCTTCTAGATGTAATGGCTTGCAGTTTCCTGTGCTCCTGTTGCAGCAGTCACTAGATGACCTTTTTTTTACAGGCTTTGTCTAGTTTATGAACTCCAATCTGCCTGTCTGCATTGGCATACTGATTACTTCCGTCCCTATACCTATGTCCCAAGAGAGGTGACTTATCAGGTCCTCTCATCAAGGGGGGAGGGGCTTTATTTCCACATTCCTTGAATCTAGATGACCTGGGGACTTAAATTGGAAAACAGACTGTAGCAGAAGTGATGATGTGGCCGGCCCAAGCCGAAGTGCATGACCTGGCTTTTTCCCTGTGCTCCCTTAGAGCCCTGCCACTCTCAAGTGGAGAAGGATAGCCAGACAGAGAAGAGGAAACTGGAGAACCCAGCCCTCCTCGCTGAGGCCACCCTCGCTCAGCCACAAAGAGCAGAGCTGCCTTCCTGAGCTGAAGGTAACCACGCACCTGACTGAGTCTGGTGGAGACCTGAAGGGTTATAGCGCCAGGGCAGACTCCTGAGCGATACAGATACTGTCAAGCCACTCAATTTTAGGGTGGTTGATGATGCAGCAGCAGCTGATATAATTCTCTCCACAAAATTATCAACTCTATTAATCTCCTTGACAGCTGGAATTAAATCTTATTTTCATCTTTTTAATACCCAGCCTCGTATCTAGCACGGTATAGGCTCTAAGTAAAGGTTGAATTAAATTGATAGTCTCATTATCCCCACTAGTCTAAACTGTACTATTCCTTATGCAATAATGTATCTACTTAGTTTTATTTTCATAAGGGTAATGATTTCAGTAAGAGTAAAGAGAAGGTAGAATATACATAATGAGTTCAAACTCTAATTCTTCTCTAGATTTATAATACTCATAAAACTGGATTTCTTATAGCCATACCTGCATGCAAAGCTAAACAAGCATTTGAAATATGACCAAATCCCTTTACATTTTAATGGGCATAAATCAAACAACATGAATTACAGTTTCTGCATCCTGATTTCAAATCAAGGTTTATACAATTTTAACACTAAACCGAAAACAACTTTTTCTTCTCATTCAATACAGTCTGTTACAGGATAGGTTGGTAATCAAGAAGGTTGAAACTTGTTATTACTAGTCTAGGAAATAAGGAGGAAATCGCTCACTGTGATCTTTACATTTAGAGGAAGAAGGAGCAGTTAAATATATCCTTATGTTTACATAAGGGACAGTGTTTGGTGGTATTATATTTGATTGAGCCTATGGTAAACATATTTTAATATAAACATATTTAGACTGGTTTTTTATTTAAAAGGGTAGAGAATAAGCAAAATATCTTAAAAAGAAAAAAAAAACACTGAGGCACAATCTGTTGAACAACCACCAGAATTCATCTGCCCCCTAACAAGGAGCCAAGCAGTCAACAAGACCCACAGATGAGGCTAAGTGGGTGAGGAGGCTGCTGTCAGGACACTACCATCTCGAAATTGTCCTAAAATAAATTCCTACACTGCAATTGCTCATCAAGACTTTGCAAAGCTTTGCCTTCCTAAGACCAGTCCCAGAGAGCACAGTTAACTGAGTGAGCTCTCAGTGATCAAAAATAATAGAGGAGCGGAGGTTGAGATTTTCCCATTTAGACCCGTTACATTGTCCCAATTCACAGGCCACAGAAGCTCCTCATTTATCAGGTAATTTAATCGTTCCTGGGAAGGCATCAGAGAAGAAAAACAGGAAGACAGTCATTACGGTAGGAGAAATTTGTGCACAGGTGCACAGACCCACTATGAAACCCAGTCTCTGTCAGTCACTTGAGCCTCAGTTTCCTAATCTGTCAGAAGGGGCAGTACTGCCCGCCCCTGAGTATGAGAAGACTTACTTCCTATCTGTTTGTCATGTACCAGGCACACGGCTGGCTTGGCAGGGACTCAGTAAACAGGCCCTTCTACCCCTTACCAATTCAATAAAGCCTCTTTCCTCCATTAAATTCTTCCCATCCTTCAAAGTTGATCTCTAGCTCCCTTCTGCAATCGCTGCAGCCACAAAAACAACTTACTGCCGTGACACATTTTTGTACATAGTTGACAGTAGTTTTATTTGCCATATGTTATATATAGTGAGATGTTTATAGAACTGCCTGTACCTTTGCTTGATTTAGAATATCTTGCTATTACAGGTGTCATTCATTTTCGTAAATCTTGTTTCTTCCCCTTGGTCCTATACTAGCACAGTAAAACTGTGCAGGGTCCCTAACAAATGTTTGACTTTTCAAGCACTTATTCTTCAAAATATTGAGACAGTATCAGCAGCTCTGGCAACTTCTGCTTTATTCAGCCACCCATTAAAAGGATATAGAACAGGCAACAAAGTGACAAGTCTTCCCTCAGCCAAGAATTACATTGACAACAGTTGTCCAGAAAAAAGGCTTATTTAATATCACAGGATCAGAGGCCATCTGTTTTATACTTCCTTTCCAAAAGCCAAGAAAAAATTCCATCCACATTTCTATCTGAAAAATGGAATAAAAGCATAGTGATAAATAGCTATTAAGTGACAACTATTTTCAATAGAAGCAAGCAGACTCTACTGAGTTAAAAATCCTCATTAAATTGCCTTTTAAATACTTTTAAGTGTAAGAGTGTGTGTGTATGTGTGTGAAGTCATAAGCACCAAGTGGTCACCATCCGGCGAAAATTATGTACACATCAGTACCTCAACGGATGCCCAAATATCACATCGGCAGTAACACGTAAGATAAAAATGTTAACTTCAACCAACTTTCTTACCAACCCTGGTCTTCTATTCCCAATTCACAGGCAGTCAGATCAGATCCTGCAATCTCCCTAATTAACCTAGTCCTAATTATACTCTTTCCAGTATGAAATACTGCAACATTAAAAAATTTCCATTTGATAGTAAAGATAGTATTTACATTATACACATGCATTCTATATATATTTATATATAAATATATTTATAGCATATTTATTTGTATATATTTATATACATACATAAAATATATTATAAATATATTATATATTATGTTATATATGTATATTTAACTTTTAATAAATTATTTTTTCATCATTTTTCTTTCTTAGAAAATTATATACTGTCTTCTGGTATTTTTCTGCAGGTGGTAAAAATAATTTACTTTCCCTCTCTTCAGAAGTTTTGTTTTGTTTTTTTGTATTTCAATCAAATTACAAGCTCTTTGAAAGTATGATATTTTTTATATTTGGGCAACAGACATGTCTGGGCTACAGAGTCCAGAATACTGATTTGTATAAGATCAATTACTTGATTTCGTAAAACAAAGCTGGTTATTTGGCATTTAATAAAGACCTGATATATCCTGTTTTTCACATCCTCTACAGGAGTACAATCCAAGAACATTTTACTCAAGATCTACACTACTGATATTTGATTTATATATATATTCACCAAGAACCTACTATGTACACAATTACAGGTACTGAGGCTAGAGCCATTCAACATTATATAGCTTCCTATTTCCTCATTAATCTTCCGCTATGTATCTGAAAATTCAAAGATGAGCTCAAGGTTGTATCTTTACCCAATAAGCTTGCATACACATCGGTGTGACAATTACTCTATGTATGAGGTGAACAGAGAGACGTGAAAGGATAAAACCTGCACCCAGATAAAGCCGTCTCTTTACACGCAGTTCTGAAACCCCAGATACCACTTTCCCCAGTATATTTTATGATAAAGCACTCCATACGGCCCCTTGTTCACAGCCAAAGCTTTCTCGATTAAGGGCTCATGAAACTCATGGAGCTTTTGAAATTTGATATTTAAAAACAAAAGTTACGAAGTTGCTCTACTTTTTACCAAAATTGTTAAATTTCACAAGTTTCATGAACTCTAAAGCCAGATTGCTGATCTGAGTCCTGCACCTATACTAGCTCTGCAACCTGGGGCAGGTTAGCTAAATTTAAATGACCTATAACAGCAGTACCAAATTTTTAGAAATTTCATTAGGATGGAATGAGAATAGATGTTAGAAAACTGGTAGCTCACATGCAGGTCAGTATTTGTTAATCACTGCCACCATTATCTTTACAGTATAGACTTATTTTACGTGGTAAGAAAGTCAGGGTCTTTGAAGGGCTTTTTCAATCCTGTAATTCTAAGGAAGTCTCCAGAACCCTATTATATCAACTAATTGCTACACTACTAATCCATGTCAAACTTCAAGAGCATTCATGTCACCAGTGACTCAAAATTTAAGGAAATTTAAAATTTAAGAAAAAGAGGCTATCATGTGAGAAAGTATTTGTAGAAACCACATAAACTAGGTTCTGGGCAAGACCCAGAGTAGATTTACTATTGCCTAATGTTTGGTTGAGATCACACGAACAGCTTATTTGGGTGAGGAAACTAAGTGATTTATAGTCCAACTAAATCAAAAGGAAAGTGATAAAGTTAACCCAGAAATACATGTGAGTGACAGTGTCTTTACCGCGAACTATTTAAAACAACATGGTAGTACAGTTTCTATCCATTCTACAGCTTCTGAAATTGTTTCTGCTCATCTTAAATTTTTTTAGTTTCCTCTTACTGCATCTTTACCTACTTTTTTCATTTAAAATTTTTTGGTAAATTTCCTTTCTCTCAATCATTGAATAAATCAAAGAAGTAAATGCATAGGTGAAACAATTACAGAAAGAATCCATGGTAAACTGTATAGACTGGTAACACAAAATTTGGTTATGTTTATATATCAACAAAATAATGTACATACAAAACAGGCAACCAGGTATGGGGCAGACTGAGAGCAAATCATGGAAAAACCCAGTGCCATGCTCAGGAATCAAACTATCCTCAGGGAGATGAAGTCCAGTGCTCTTACAGTGGTTCCAGCTGATTTGCTGAGTTATATTAATTTACAGTACTACTGCCATGAACAATGATCAACCTTTGAGTCTTTACCAAATACTTAGTGTTAAGTATGGATGTATCATCTCATTTCATATTCACAATACAGCAAAAAGTAGCTACTGTTAGAAATTCCACTTTGTAAATGAGAAATCTGAAGCCAGGCAAATAATCTGTTAAGCGTCACACAGATAATTAAATAAATGACTAGGTTTGAGTCCAATGTCCACGTGAGTGTCTGATAGCCCAAATAATCTTTTTCTTTGTTAATAGTTCCAAATGCTCATTATTTTCCATACTGATACTGGTCAAGAGCAATTTCTTAGTTCTGAGCTATGGCTCATGTTTTTTATTTTCATATTTCAGAACTGACTACAGGAGACAATCTCTTGGGGTTTTCTGACAAATATCAGTTATGATTGATCCCATCTGTAATATCTGAGCATTTGTCATTTTTTTCACTACACACATTTTTTTATAAAATAAAACAAAAATTTATAGACTATTCAACCAAATTAGTGGGGGGCTATTTACATTTAAATATCTTTGAAATACAATATAAAAAATATAAAAACATTAATGTAATACTCATGAACTTACTCACCAACTCTAATAAATCTTAATATTTTGGATCTGTATTTGGTTCCTAGGGCTATCGTAACGAACTATCACAAATTGGATGCCTGGAAACAATAGTGTTTGTTTTTCTCACAGTTCTGGAAACTAGAGATAAAAACCAAGGTGTTGGCAGGTTACTCTACTGCAGGTTCTGAAAATCTGTTCCAAGCTTCTCTACTACATTCTGGTGATTTCCAGCAATCCTTGGTGCCTGCTGGCATGAGGACACGCCATTCCCGTCTGTCTGTTCACCTTCACAGGTGTCTCTTCTCTCTCATGAGAAAACTAGTCTGATTAGTTTCAGGGCCTGCTCTACACCAGTATGCACTCACCTTAGTTGCATCATATCTGCTTCCACAATCCTACTTCCAAGTAAATTCACATTCTGAAGTTCTGAAATAGACATGAATTTGGGGAAACACCACCAAGTCTGGTACATTATATTTGATTTTTATGTTTAAGGAAAATATTTTTTTTATTACTGATAACTTGAAGCCACTCATATACCAATCTCCAAATTGATAATCCTTTGACAGTTCCCTGAAGGTTTTATGTGTTTATATTCATGGACATTATAGAAAATTATATCTAAGGATTTGTGTATAAAACTATAGAGATTTATACTTCTATATAGAAACTTTATAAAAACAGAACTATACTATATAAATTGTCATTGTCTGAGATTCACCCACCTATTTAACATTGTAGCAGTCCATAGTGTGAATATTTCACACTTTATTCATTCATCAGTTGATAGACATTTGGACTGTGTTCATTTTCGGTATTTCAAGTAATACTTGCAATGAACATTCTTGTGTAAGCTTCCTTGTGCTAGAATTTCCAAGGAGTAAACTCCTCAAAGCTCAACTGCTGGGTAAACAAGGTATAAGTGATAGGCATCTTCTAGCTAGCGTTTGCAAAAACCTATACTTCAGCCAGAAGCACGTAAATACTTAATCCTCTGTATTCTTATTAAAATTTCATGCTTCCAAATTTACCAAACTGAAAGATGACAAATGGTATCTTGTGATTTCTATTTGAGTTTTCTTGATAATTAGGGATGGTAATCATTTTTTTAATGTTTTAGTGGGTTGAGTGACTCCCCAAGATATTTGCCCATGTCAAGTCCCTAGAGTCGGTGACTACATCTTATTTGGAAAGTGTCTTTCCAAATGAAGTTATGGATCTTGAGATGAAGAGGTTATTCTAGATTACTATCTTGTGTCTTTTATGAAAGATACAAGAAGACCTGCCAAATAGGAGAGGAGGCAATGTTAGGATGAAGGAAGACAGTGAGTGATGTAATCAATAGCTAAAGAAGTCAAGGAATGCTGGGGCTTCCCTGGTGGAGCAATGGGTTAAGTATAGCACTAAGAAGTAAACCACAGCCACTGCAGCATGAGTTCGATCCCTGGTGCCAGCCAAAGGAGGTGACTCACATGATGCAGCAGACCTTTCCTGTCTCGCCCACTGCTCCCCTCAGCAGTGTGTTTCAGTGGATGTGCCTGTTCTGTTTCCCACTCTATCTCTGGTGAATCCTCTCACCCCCTGCAACTCTAGCCTGTACACCAGGTCTTGTATGTATAAAATAAATAAATCTTAAAAAAAAAATAAGAAGTCAAGGAATGCTCACAGCCAACAGTTGGAAAACATCTTGCAGAATTACCCCTCATATTGTATGAATGCAGACCTGCTTAGAGGTCTAGCCTCCCAGAGAGAATAAGTGTCTGCTGTTGTAAGCCCCCTGGTTTGTGATAATGTTTACAGCAGTTACATGAAACTCTTACTGGCCAGTGTGGTAAGTTTTTAATCGTCTCTCCTACCTACACTGTTCAATGAGTTTTGTCTTTCATACATATATGTAAGAGTCTATCCAGAGGTTCTTTACATATTTTAGATATTAAGTCTATATATTAGGCATCTTATCGTTTTCTGTGTCTTAATAGTAGCTATTGTAGTATCATCTCAGCCTTGTCCCCTCCGACCCCGCACTTTGCTTCGTTTGCTACATGAAATATTTCAGCTTTAATTCAGTAGAATTTTTTAATCATTTATCATTTGTGCTTTCTTTGGTTTAAAAATCTTGCCTTCCCTTTTATAATTTTTATTGCATCATCTCTTAAATTGTTGCTTTTCTTTTCCCATTAAGTTTATAATGCCATCTATGAAATAAATCAAGCTTTTATCAGTGCATAGGTTTATCTCTGTCCTATTAATTTATTTCATAATCTCTCTCTCACTAGCAATCTATCTCAATTACAGTAACTTTGATCTCTGGTAGGGCAAAACTCCCCAAGTTGCCTCTGGTCCTCTAGAGTCTAGCTATTTTCTTCACCCTTTCCTTTTCCATATGCAATTCCATATCAGCTTATCAAGGAGCATAAAGCAAAAAAAACCAAAAAAAACAAAAAAAACAAAACCTAAATCCTTGTGAGGGGATTATTTGCAAATGTAATGACTAAACTGAAGATAATTGAAACCTTTATAACATTAACCTTCCCATCAGAACCTAGGTATCTCTCTCTATGTTCTTCAATAATGTTTCATATTTCTCCCTGGGGAAATTGCAATATCTCATTGGATTTGTACCTAAAAGGTACCTCATGAGATCTGATACATTTGAAAATGAGTTATTTTTCCCTACTGCTATTTTCTAACAATTTATTGCTTTTTAATAAAAGTATTATAGATTTCTCTATGTGTGTCTAGTTTTTATGCAGTAATCTTGCTAAAGTCATTAATTTTAATAATTTCTCCATAGATCCTCTTGAAATTGTCTAGGAAGAAAAACACAGCACCTGCAAATACAAATAGTTTACCCTTTCAAGCCAAGTGGCTCTCTTGTTTATCTTGTGTCTATTGGGATATCCTTTATGATATTGATAAGTAACTGAAGACAGCCACTCTTGTTTTAGTCTCAGTTCTCATTAGAAAGCCTTAAAATCTTCCTCCACTAACTAGGATATTTTTTGTAACTTTATGACATAAATGTCTTTCTAGTATCCATTTTTTACATGAATATGTATCTTTTTAACCTGAACAAATGTTGAGTTTGCTTAAGTGACATTTTTTAATAGTTCCACTTTTTTCTCTCTTAATGATTTTAATAATCTAATATTGAATCATTCATCCATTCAGAATAAAATGTACTTCATTATTTATGTATAACACTGAAATGTATTATTGTAATAGGATTTCTGCATCAATATGAAACAAAACTGGTCTTTAATATTCTATCATTATGCTGTCCAAGTTCAGTTTGTGCGAAGATATGCTACTTCAACATTTTTTTTTTAATTCCTGAAACAGTTCTGATATTAGAAATTATTTTTCCTTAATGTTGGCAAAAATATGAGCATAGTCCCCTTTGGTAGGCTGATTTGCCCATTACTTCATTATCTTAGAAGACAAGCTGCTCAGTCCACCAGCAGTGAGGTTTGAATTCACACCCCCATGAGTAAGGTCTAGAGTGTACAGTCCTGCCTCTAAAGAAAGAACTGCTTTCCCACTGACAAAGCCAGCAATAGTCATCGGCCATCATCAAAGTTCTCACTAGTTTAAAGCACACAATCTGTAACAGTTAAAAAGCAAATTGATAACTATAAAATCAACCACACAACAAAGCTCCAAAGTAAAATTCCACATGGCTTGCTCTTATTAAGGCACTGGGCAGGCTTAAAGGACACTTACCAGGGTCCTGATAGAGATATTAGCAACAACATGATTGTACATTCCCAGATTTTACTAAAGGCTATAAACATATTAAACATAATTCAATATGAAAGATACTTTAATATTTTTATAAATCTGCAAATAACTCATTTTGTGTCCAAAGGAAATAAAACCGACTTTAGTCTGTGTTTGGAATGTGAACACGTCTCGCTGCATTACAACAAAAAATATTATTTCAAATGCTAACATTTTAACAAACATGGCATTATAACTATTCTTTCAATATACCAACAAATTTTGCCACTTCAGGGAACTTTACGATAGCTGAAAGGCAAGACAAAGACTCATTCTGTAAGATGACATCTGTCTTATCTAGTATCTATTCTGTACGATCATTCTTCTGAATGCAGGTTATAACCGATCCCAGGTATTTTCATGTTTGGCATTATCTATCATGTTTTATCGTTAGTAGTTAATTTCCCCAAACTGGCTTGTCAGAACTCAATTAAGAAGTTTTCTCTTCTCAGTTTGGTCCCACTACACAAGCAAAGATGACAGATACTTAGTACCATGCCTGAGTAGTCTGGCGATTTCAAAAATGTGTAAATTGAAAGTATAAAGACATAAAACAGATTATAAATAGTGCTTGTTGATAAGGTTTTTTTTTATTTTTTTTGAATAAACAAGCACATTACATTTAATGGATAAAAACAAGGAAAAAATTTCTGCAAAAATGACAAGGAACCATTAACATTAAAGGGAAAAAGGCAGAACCTTTTTTGTTCCAGGAAATATTGACTACAATGGCATATAGGTAATATTACTTATATTTTCTATCTGGAAATTAAAAATAGTAAAAATGAAGTAGTTTAAAATTAGGAGAACAACAACCACTCTGCTGTGAAGCCTTTTACAAGTCTGAGGCAGCTGCAGTCATTCCATCCACTCCATCCTGTCGCTAACAGGCATTAAGTTTAAGACGCTACATGGGAGAAGGCACAACCAATCTCCCCATGTAGTAAAATAACTGGGCAGAAAATACTGACATACTTAATTACTCAGCATAGCAGTAACATTTCCCAAATGGTTTAAATAAGTAGTCACAAGTGGAATACAGAGAAACCAAACAAAAAGTCAGATAAAGTTAAACTTAAAAACTAACCCTTGAAAGCCAATGCTAGAACTGAGGCATCCAGAGGGAAAGAAGAAGTGGGGAGAGAGCACAGAGAACTATGGTGTTGGACTACGGGTGCTGTGGAGGTGGGAGCACCGTGGTAATAAGCCATGAAAGGAGGGGAATCCTATACTCCCCAAATCTAAACAATGTAAACCAACATTACATCAAAATTAGAAGTTTGAGTTTATTGAGTTAGAAATTTTATGTGTAAATTTATTTGACTCTCATAACCAACCATTCCACCTGAATCTGACTATCCAATATATGCCATGTTTTGATATGGAAAAAAATCACAGGAAGCAGGGAAAGCGGGGAGGAGGGAAAAGGCAAAAAAGAAGGGACCAATAGGAAGGGGGGGTGAAATAGGGAGGGGGAGAGAAAGAAGACAGGGAGCAGAGTGAGGGAGAGAAGATCCGGTGAGAGGAGGATGTAACAAATGAGCTCAGTCTCACAGGACAGGTACGGTGCTCCAGATAGATAAAATAAGACCCTCTGAACACCGTGTGGGATAATGAGAAGATATCACAGCATATTCACGTAACCATAGGTTTTCTGCACTGCTAGCCAGTTAAATAAGTATGAGGATGTTTAGTGAAATAAAGTGCTATGATTTGAATTTTTCCACCCCTCCCCCACATCCCCATGCTGCAATCCTACCCCCCTATGTAATGATATTAAAAGATAGGGCCTGTGGGAGGTAGTACTTAGTCATAAGGACAGAACCCTCAAGAACAGGATTGGCATTCATAAAAGAGACAGACCCCACAAAACTTCTTAGTTCCTCCTTAGAACCATGATCTTGGATTTACAACCAGAACTTTGAGAAATGAATTTCTATTGTTTATAAGCCACCCACACATGGTGTTTTTATATAGCAGCCCAAACACAGACATAAGGGTCTAAGAGTTGGTAAGGAACTGATCAGACAGAGCCACATATAATCTGAGCATTGATAACACTGCACTTAAAGAAAGCACGAGAACAATATGGAGCAGAAAAACTGAAGCACTGACCCCCTCCAAACAGAGGATGGACCCAGGACCCGAGCAATGAACATAAAGAACAAAATAAATCTGTTTCTGGGTCAGGGAATCTGACCAACTACCTACAGTCATGGTGGACTCTATCCCACTTTCTTCCCCAACACTATCACACTGACCATAATAATCATGTGCCTCTTGTTTCAATAATAAACATTCAGGGATGCCTGTCACCTTATACCATTATTAGTGTTCACAGTTTTGAAGCCAATAAGTAGATCAGATGTATAAGTTTTTCCGCCACTTTTGTGTGCTCACTGACAAGTATGGGAAAGCTAGAGACTTCAAGTGTGGGAAGAGGAAACCACATTTGCAGGGGTACTGGCGAGGGAGTTACTGGTGAGGGGAATGAAGACGGGGCACAACCTGATGAGAATGAAAAATAAAGGGAAAGGAGAACGAAAATGGGTAGGGAAGGAAGGAAGGAGCAACAATGTGAAGGAAGAGAAAGGAAAAACAAGTAGAGGGGGCAGTGTGACTGATGCAAGGAGCTCTACATGGAGGGGTGCAAGCTGGATGATGCCAAACAGCCCTGCCCCTTTGCTCCCGCTGGTGCAAACCATTCATGTTCTCTGAATATCCTGCTAAGAAGGGGAGCATCAAGTCCACACCATGCCAATCATCCATTTATGCATATGACCCACAATGAAGACAATCTGAAAAACAAACACTGCTGGCAGAGAGAGGGGAAGGCAGGCTGGTCTTTTCTCCTTCTCAATATATGTGGGGCAAAGGCTGAGCAGATCTAAAAATCATGCCTCTTGAAGGACACCTCATATCACCTATAACTGTGATTGAACACATTTTGTCCATGCTACTCCATCAGATGTGCATGCAATATTCTCTATTAAAACCTCAACAGTTGTAACAGCATAAGTGTATTTCAATGTGATTTTAAAAATCATGAAAGCCAGCATTCACCACACACTGCTTTATTAAAAATATGTGCAGATTAAAGGTCACAGGAGAATGAAAAATTCCCTCTTGCTAGCTATTTGTTGTAATTTTAGAAAATAGAAACATATAAAAACCAGTTCAAAACTGAGAAAGTTTTGCTCAAAAACAAAGATTCTTACAAGAGAAAATTACAATGACTAAACGGGTATTTCTGAAACTCTACACAAACGGGAAATTTTTCAAAGAGGATGTGGTCTCAATCACACCTGATACTGGGCTGGAAAGATGATTCAGTGCAGTTTTAATAAGTCTTGTACATCTCTCTCCCCTAACTCTTGATCACTCTTGAGACTAGGGGCCTTATCTTGCTTATCTTTGTATTTCAATGGTATGAGGCGTTGGACTAGCAAATATTTAACTAGATGACTTCCTTAACAACAAAAAAAATTTAATTTAATGCCTAGGTAGTCTCAGTACCATGTGTGTTATGATTTCTTACTCTAAAAAAGCTTATAATTAATAGGAAGCAATGCCTATAGCACAGGTAAATGCTGAATTGTACAAAATAATGGCAGATATTTTGAGGAAAGCCATGCTCCAGGTTCTAATAACAGTAAGCTCACATTTAGCACTGTGCTTAATAATTTATATTGATTAATTGATCTAATCAACAATCCTGGAAGGTAGGGACATGATCTGTTTTACAGATGGAGAAAATGAAATGTAATGATATTAAGTAAGTTCTAGCCACACAAAAAGAGAGACCTTAATTCTATAATTCTAACTAAAATAGAAACAAAAGTTTTTGGTTTTTTTTTATTTTCTGGTTTTAGCTTCTATTTCCTCTGTGATGAAGTCCTGTAAATCAGACTTCTAACCATTTTTATAGAATAAAACTTTTGGCAACCTGATAAACTCTATGAATCCCTTCTCAGTATTACACGGGAAAGAAATTTTGTTGATATACAGACATAAAAATATTTTTAATAATGTATTTGAACAATTTATTTGCATCGATAACTCATTAACAATATATGAGTGATTTTAAAAATATTGTAAGTTTCAGCATAGTTCATGAACTTCTAACAGTATTTCAAGATAGTGACAATAAAGATATGCGAAATGAAAATACCTAGTACTATTGAGGCTTTGTTGTCCATATTCATACCGTAAGTGAATGCTAAATTTCAGTTAGAGATGAGAGAAAATAAAGGTGTAATGTTTTCCCATCCGAGTCCATGGATTTCTTGAATTTTATCCAGAACTCACTCGTTTCTCTGTGAAACCAACTTTGTGGTTCTTCTTCACATGGTGGCTGAGCACAGGAAACTATATTGAGTGTTTAAGCATGAGATGGAACCCAATCACCCAGAGGGCACCCGCGTGGCACCTAACACAGAGTAGATGGGTGAAGATATATGGGATAAATGGATATACAGTTGGTATTGTCTCCTTGACTGAAAACAGTACTCACTTCCCGAACAATGCTAATCTTCCTGAACTTTAGCTAGTAACAATTTTGAAAAATTATAAAATTGTTTGGTGTTTAAGAGTTTATTCATTTTTATAATATGGAAGTGAATTAAATATATAAGGTAAAAACCATCATCTATTAAGAGAATGCTAATGAGAACACATGTGATTCGTCTGGAAATCTCATCCCTACAGCCAAAAATTTTAAAATAGAAATTTAATGATTAAAAAGGTCTATTGAGAAAATCTGATGGAAGAGAAGCAAGGGAAATATATTTACCTGACTTAAAAGTGGATTTAAACAAGCACAAAATTTCATGACTCTTCCAGGATTATAAAGTGTTAGGGAAATGGATATTTTCTCCTGAAAACTTTCAGAAATAGTATTATAAACAAGATAATAAAGGAAAATTTTAACTCTAAAATTAGAGTAAGTTTAATACAAAAAAAAAATCCTTAAAAGATCATTTGCCTAATGAGGCAGATAATTAACTATAGTTGTTCAAAGAAATGTTACTTAACCTTAAGTGGACAAGATAATTAATTTAAAGTAAAAAAAGAGACTAAGCAACTTTGTAAGGAAAGACATGTAAAAAGCATTTCCCTTATTGATGAAGGAGTAATCTATAAAACACACTCCATGACCAAGAGAGCTTACTCACCAGAAAATGGCGGTGCGACTCTGAGATGCTCTCAGTACCTAGCTAGCATCTTCCTGATGGAGAATATGGCTTTGTTGACTTCAAATTTATTTATTTAAAGAGCCAAAAGTATCCCATCACAACTCCAATATAGTTACAAACACACCCAGGTATGTCTAAACTCTTCCTGGGCTGTAGTGTCTAGCTGAAGTATAAAAAGACTAGCATGACACAAAAGATAAACATCTCAGAGATGGCAACCCCCACCCCACATTGAGCACTCTCACTGCGTTTGGGAAATGCCATGTTGACAAATGTGGGCCTGCTCCCTGACAACAAAGATGCCAATAACCATGCCACCAGCTTCTGAGGAAAGAAATAGTTTACTGCAAGGTCACCTGGTAGGGCACTGCAGGCGAGGTTCTCAAATCAGGTTCCCTGAGGATGGAGTGTTAGACAATATTTAAAAGGTTGAGATCAAACTGGAAATTGACCAAACTGGATATCTGCATTCGTCCTACTTATCCACAGGCCATTGTAAATACAGGGACTGTAAAGATACAAAAGAGAGACTATACGGATAAAATGTAAAGCTCTCATAAAGATGCAATACCCTTTGATAAAAATGTAGATGCAGAAAAAAAGAGAGTAAGAGTTAAGAGAGAGAAGTCTGTTCTCTGCCACACATTTGCTCTATAGGTTTGAAAAACTCAATCTCAGTTTCTCCTAAAAATCCATGAAGAGGGAAAGGATCAACTAAGATGATTTCCTTGGCTATGTGCAAGCAACAGAATTCAACAAATGTATTGATTATCTAGCTTTCATCACAAAATGGATACCATAAGAATGGGACAATCTACAAAAGACACTGACAGCACAAAGCAAGCTACCCTAAATAGAAATTGGAATCTCAGACAAGAAAAAACATTTTCCAGATTCTTACAGAATACTTAAAGTGTCATTCGTAGAATTTAGGGAAATGTTATGTGAAAGTAAATGGCTAATACCCAAAATAACAAATACAATGTGATCTACAGAAATCAACACAAATTTCAAATCTCACTTATCATAATTGGTTACTGGATTTCACCTATGAATACACCAACCTTTTCTTATACCCTTCTGTCAAAGGCAGATCTTGTTTTTTCCCCCATGGTATAACTTTCAAGTTTAAAAGATTTTGACAGGTCAAACAACCCTGGGAATGTAAAAAGCAAATCCTTCTATTCTGAAGTAAAATTCTATCAGCAAAGTCCATCTGCCCCTTTCCCTCTAGTTTACCTATAACAAGACTAAGTTACAATCAGATTCTGCTTATCAATTCTAAAAAGGTTAGACATAAAACCAATTCTAAAAGGGTTGAAATACTCCCAGTGTTTACAAGTCAACCAATAAACTATTGCATTTAATTTTTAAATAATATTGAATCAGCATATAATATCAGGGGGAAAAAAGGTAAGTAAAAGGGGCAAAATAAAGTTCAATATTTTCAGGAAAAATTAGTCATTTTCCTTTAACACTGAACACAGTTTTTCTTATAGAAAGAATTTTCATTTTGTCTGCTATACAAGTAGAAAATCTGAAAAGCAAAGGGGGGCAGCGGTGATGCTAGGGACAAGATTACTAACGACTTCGTCATTTTTTAAACATTTAACATCTCTAACTCGCATTCATTTTTCCTAACTAGAAGAGAACAAATGGAAGTCATAAAAAATTTTTACATAGTTCTGTGAGAAG
This sequence comes from Galemys pyrenaicus, assembly GCA_019455555.1. Classification (NCBI taxonomy): domain Eukaryota; kingdom Metazoa; phylum Chordata; class Mammalia; order Eulipotyphla; family Talpidae; genus Galemys; species Galemys pyrenaicus. The sequence continues at coordinate 2,649,809 of JAGFMF010011386.1, forward strand.
TTATGAAATATATCACATACAAAAAAAAAAACAGGATGAAAATCTCTATCATCTAATTTTTGTCTACTAAAAGAAACAAAGTTTCTGTTAAGCTGAAAGCAGCTCCTAAGCAATTATGTATTGTCTTTTGGAAATCTCAAGAAAGGCCATTTGCTTTTCTACATATCTGTTATAAATCATACTGTCATTGGTTTTATTTGGATGAATTCCATCTGAATTTTGTGAAAACAGAAGCAGATAACTTATGAGAAAAACTTGGAATGTAACACATTCCAATAACCCTGTATTTACTCATCCACAGAATCAGTGGAAGTCTCCTAAAGTGGAAAACAAGCTTTGTGTGTGTGTGTGTGAGAGAGAGCGAGAGAGAGAGAAAGTGAGAGAGAGAGAGAGAGAGAGAGAGAGAGAGAAAATAAAACTAATGTCCATTTTATGCCTTCCTAAAGACAGTGAGTTACTTGCAAGGGGGATTAAAAACTAGAAGGGAAAAAGACGACTTCAATTTTTTTTAAAAAAGATAAAAATATAGTAAACAATTAACCAGGTAAAATTACAAAGATTGTAATTGTCAACTTTTATTAAGTAGCTATTTCTTTTCTTTTCCTGTTCTGGCCTTTCTCTACCTTTATGTCTGCCTAGTTAGGTGGTACAGATGGCTAGATGATCCATTTTTTTCTAATTATGCTAAATTTATAATGAAAAGGATTAATGGAACTACCAAAGAAAGATTTCTTTATTGTTATTATTATATTATAGGCCAATGCCAAGTTTAAGACATCTCATTTATGAGGGTGTGATAGAAATTATATTGGCATAGACAATCATTACCTTTACAGCATATTACTCTACAAAGCATATTAAACAGTATTCACAGTAAACATCAAAACTGACATAGACATACAAAAACACACATGCATACCTGCCCAAGAACACACCACATATACTCAGAAATATCCTATTCTGCCATGATCTAGCTGCAAGAAATTATTTACCTTTTCAAATGATGGCTGCACCTTAACAAAACATCCTAGATATGGAGAAATATGTATGCTAAGCGGCATACTAAATCACACACCCAAGATCCCAGGTATTACAGTAGACCAAGTAAGTGAAAGTATAATACAACCAATGTAAGAGAGACAGATACTACTTTCAACTGTATTTAGAAAATAAAAACCTACTGCCGAAATGGAACATTATTCATAAAATTATTAAAGAAGTAGCATTTTTGAAGCTTTTATATATATATACATATACACATATATACACACACATATACATATATAACAAACTGACTTTGAAAGAAATTATATCCCAAGACTAAGGAGGCAGATCTTCAATTTAAGTGATAATAAAATTAGGATTTTTTTTTTATACACACCCATACCCCTACATGCATAGTTAGAAATGGTCACTGAAATGTCTAACAAAATAAGAGTTCAGAAGATGTAAGAAGCAAAAAAACACACAGAGTGTCTAGGTTAGAAATAACATAAAAACCCTCCCAGGTTTCTTAAGTATTGAGCATCTCTGAGGAAACAAAACCATAAAACTGATAACTGTCACAATCAAAAGAAATTCCATAGCAATATTGAAATAATACCTAAAAATAAACCAGAATGATGTGGAAAATGAGACTAAAGAAAATAAAGTATATAATTTTATACAAAAGATAATAAGTGATACTTTCAGTCAACAAATATATACTGAATGTATTTATTTGCCACACACCAGGAATTTAAAGTAACTGGGAAGGAAACAGCACCTGTACAGAATATATATTCTAAGAGATGTAAGATGTAGGGCAACACATTTCTCAAGTTATAATGAGAATGAAAATCACTCAGGTGTAGGTTCAAAATTCAGATGTTTCATCCCCAGGAATTTTGAGTCAATAGGTCTTGGGTGAAACTCAATCTGTTTTTAATAAGCGTTAGTAGAAAGAGTAAGCTTTTAGCTCTGCTACCAATTAGCTATTCAGTTTTGGGCATTAGTCCCTTCATCTCTGAGGTGGGATAATCCTATCTGTTTAAAAACCTTATTTTAAAGAATAAAAATATTTCTTGACATGCTTCACCTGGCACAGCTATATTTGAAATGGTGACTTTGAGACAACCGTGAGATACTTAAGAGCCCAAAACTCTAGATTCACATTAAACTCAGATGCTTACCAAGTATGGAACAATGAACAATTAATTTATCCTCTTCCAGCTTGTTTCTATTTATGTAATTTGTGGATAATATTTCCAATCTTTAAAAGAAATACTGGAAGAAAACTTAAGATAATTTTGGTGAACTATAAAAAATTACACAGACGTAGTAGCAACAGAGATGACCAACACTGTTAGCTATTGCAAAAGATACAAAATATAATACTGCAAAATAGGGAAAGACAGAAAAAAACAGTGAGAAGCAACTTTTTTAGTGTTTATTTTTCCTACAGGTATTGTCTATTACTGGAAAATAACTCCCTGGGTCAATCAGGATGCAACCCCCATAAACATCTTTGAGGGTTAAAATACAAAGATACAAAGACAGCTGGGAATCCTTGGTCACCTAGTTGAAACACATGTCTTTCTGGAACAATCGGAGCAAGAAATCATCCAGTTCTACTGGTTAGAAATATATATATATATCACTCATAAGAGATTCACCTAAAAGTAGATCTGAAATTCTGATTTGATGAGTCTGGGGCAGCTTTCCAAGGCCTCCTGGTGCACTCACTCTGCTCCCCAAGTGGTTATGAGGTGCAGCTGGCATCCCAGTCTGCCTGGGCCATGCAACCAAACTACAAGGAAATAAGGTAGAAATCTTCCCCACTTTAGTTCCCATTATGGTCCCAGTTTAACTCTTGGGGCTATATCATGCCAAACATTTCCACTTTTTTCAAGTAGCTCACATATGATATGTTTCAGACCTGGTAACTCCAAATTAAAATATGGGGCCAGATGAGAAACCAAGCCTCACACAGAATACGATTCTGCTATGTTCTTCTTCTTTATGGTATTTTCATTAACATAATTTAAATGCTTACCAAACAGCAGTCACAGCTTATGCTTTTTAAAAATATACTTATTTTGAAGTAATTTTAGATTATACAAAAGATACATAAATAAGGAATTCCACATTCCTCTCACCCAGTTTGTTTATTAATGCTAACTTGTACAGTGGCATAACAGATTTATCCAAATCACAACTTTAAAAATTACATCATTTTTTACAAAAATTACTTTTCTGAATCATATTTCTTTCATCCTGAATACAGACTTTTTTTTTAATGACGCAATACTCAAGGCAAGATGAAATGTTACATCTTTTATTTAAGATATCTGAGGTCCTATATTTGAAATATTGCATCAAGGTCCAGTTAGACAACATCCACAACTAGATTTCTTGCCATGCACAGACGTGGTAAGCAAGATTTCTATACTTTCATCCAAGTCAACAGGTCACGGATTAGGGAAATACAGACTTCTCCCAAGTTGCATTAAGTAGTTTCTGATGCATACCCTCAATGAAATACACATCTAACCAATTATCTGTATACATCCAATTAAGTTCTTTTTCACACAGAGAAAATCTCTGTATTAGGGAAATTCAGACCCAGGTTTCTCCATCATCTTTGTTTTTTACTAGTCTAATATGAGTTTGTATGTTCTGCTACGTTAGCTGAAAGATTTACTAGTCTAATATGAGTTTGTATGTTCTGCTACGTTAGCTGAAAGATTTAGAGGATTTGCATAATAGAAGGAATCCATTCCCCAAAGAACACTGAATAAAGGGAACTCTCTAAACTTAACATCTTCTGGCAACTTACTGAAGCAATTAATGACCATGTGTGAAAACTGTTGCTCTAAGGGAATCCACAGAGAATTCCTGATGAGTCACAAACTGAAACCAGAAGAAATAGCAAGGTGGTACTGGTAGTATTGTTCCTTCAGGAAGAAAAGAGAATTCAATTTATCCTCTTGAAATTAGCTACTGTTTTTAATTATTATAATGCTTAGGGAACAAAATGGCACAAGATAGCAATTTGCTACTGAAATCCTGATTAATTTAGGATAATTTAGACATGTGGACCCAAAGATAGCTATACTTAGCTGTATCAATCACTGCCAGAAGATTTTTCTAAACAGTTTACTTCTCAAAAGATGTGAATAAATTTCAATTCTGTTTATCTCTCAAAACCAGCCTTTGGAATTAGTTTTAAATTGAAAAATGGAATTGACAATGCTTTCAAGATGGCTGCAAACTCACAGCCTTTCTATTATTCCAATGAGTTTCTTAAAATGACAGTCATTTTTAAAAACTTTAAAATACATCAGAATGCCCAGAACAAAGGTCTCTAATCTTACCTCATAGTAACTGCGGACCGCATTGCAAAATGCTTCATCAGCAACAATCTGGGTCTCCCCGCTGAGGAAGGCCTGGAACCTCTCTTTCAGCAACTGCAACTGCTGTTTGTTAAGCTGCACACACACAAAAAAGGAATTAGTCACCCATTGAAATATAACAATTCTCAAGAGTTGTATTTGTTCTCTGTGCGTGAGCTCTGACACCTAGACTTGACTTTCAGTAAAGCTAAAATATCCTGCTACATAAATTTATGGCTTGACTTTAAAATATCTCTAAGCAGGTTAAAACCACAATGAGATACCATCTCACCCTGTGAGAAAAGCACATATCAAACGGTCCCCCAAAAAACCAACTGAGAGAATCCTGATAAAGAAGAGCTCTATGTAAAATGGTATAACCATTATGGAAAGAAATGTGGATTTAACTCAAAAAAAGTGAAAATGGAACTAGTGAGACCCAGCAATCCAACACTTGGGCAACTTCCCAAAGAATATGAAATTGTCAACACAAACAAAAACACACACACACACACACAATGTTCTATGAGTTATAGCAGCAGTATTTACAACGGTCAAGCCATTGAAGCAGCCTGAATCTGTCCAGGATTACTGGGTCAAGGAGCTGTGTTATATTCACAATATGGAGTTCTATTCAGCCTTAAGAAGGAATAAAATGCAGTCATTTGTAACAAAACAGAGGGAGTTCAAGAATGATGTGTAGTAAAGGCAAGTCAGAATGGTAAAAACAAACACTGGACATTTATATAGCAGACAATTTAAAACCAAGTATTGTGCTTTCAAAAATGAGTGAAAATCAATAAACACTATAAAACGCTGAGATTAAGAGAGAGGGGCAGGAAGAGACAAGGGGCCCCAAGGGATGATGGTAGGGAAAGAAAATATAACAATTCAAATGATCAGCACTTTTCTATAAAATAAGAGAAAACAATATGAAAATAAACAGGCATTCCCAAGTCACTTCCCTACCTCCCCTGGAATCTAGATACACCAATGGAATCCAAATTTTCTACCCCAGGATTTCAAATGGTTATTAACCTGGTCTAAGAACCCAAAAATGGGATCAGATCAGAAAGTAACTTCTATGCTAATCTGTTAGACTTCTTGAAAAGAGAAAGCCAAGTGAACAAAGTGCTTTAGAAAGTAAGTAGACAAGCACCGAGCAGCCTTGGACAGGAGGGTAACAGGAAGGAAAACTTCAAAGAATAAAAGAACCTCGAGAAAGATTCCTTTACAAAGAATAGCTGCTAGTTTCTGAAAGCTTAGATTCCATGGATGAACATGCTTAATGTCTGAGATGAGATAAACATAGGAGTGATGATGAGGAGACAAATCCAGATGAGAATGGAGAGGTAATAGGGGCACAGTGAGTGCAGCCTTAAGCACAAACAGAGGAAGAGCTGTGAATCAGGGGGGATGTGCAGGAGGTACCTCCAGATTTCTTCCCCTGAGTACTGTCAGCACTATTACTACTGGGTCCCATGTGAAAGGAACTCACAAACCATGTCCCATAGTCTCCAACAAGAAACAGACTCATTTACTAAATCTAAATCTGCATGGCTCAGAGCACAATGAGAATGAGGAGGCCCTTGTTAAAAAATATATATGTATATATATATATCAATTATGAATTTGAAGATAGCAGCAACCCTGCTGGCACAAGGGGTTAAGCACCACACTGTGAAGCATCCCCAGCCACTACAGCACAAGCTCAATCCCCGTCCAGGGGAGGGGACGGGACCCACATGGTGCAGCAGACCTCTCCTGTCTTCTTCGCTGCTCCCCTCAGCAGTGCATTTCAGTTAACTTGCCTATTCTGTTCCCCAATCTGTCTCTGGTGCATCCTCTCACCTCCTGTGCCTCTGGCCTGTACCCCAGTTCTTGCATGCATAAATAAATAAATCTTAAAAAAAAAAAAGATAGCAGCAGAGAAATAAGCCGAGCACAGGCTCACAACTGCACAGGTTCATGCCCCTACTGCAAGGGAATCGACTTCACTAAAGGTAAGGCATATAAGCTCATGCAAAAGCATTTTAGAATGTTTAACTGGAAAGAGAATAGTATGGTCTAGCTGTAAGACAACAAATCCCAAAACACATAAGAGGAAGGAAGTGATCCATCTACATGGTCTGACCCTCCTCAGCCTATTTAAGAACTGAGTGCGGCTTTGGATTCTACAGAGATGTGAAGCATTTGGAAACATGCTGGGGATAAAATGATTAAAGGATTAGAAAGACTAAACAAACTGGTATGATTTGGCTTTGAAAAGAAGACTGATGTGAAATAAGTTTAAATCTGTTCCAAGGGCTTATTAAAATGCCATTCAATATGAGAAACAAGTTATTTCCAAAAATGAGTTTTATTTAGGAGTCCAACAAACAAAACAGTTTGTAAAGAAACTGTTGCTGGTAGCAACAGACTGATAACGAAATGTCCCACTGTACCCCAGTATAAAAACACCCTCATAGGCCCCGAGCATCAAAGACAAACCACCCCGTTTCTTCAATAAGGTCAACTCCTCCATTTTAAGGAAAGTTAACTCAGGTTGAAATGCAGAAAAATCACCACTGTAACACATTCTCCTGTCTGTAATGTGCACAGAATGAAAACAGGGACCTTCTGTGTGTGTCCTAGCCAGGCATGTTCAGTCAGGGACTTTAGATCTCTGAGCCTAATTCACAGAAGAGACCAGATGGAAACAGCACACAATTGCTGAGAGCAAGACAGCAGCTGAAAGCGCTTTAGTTGCCAAGCCCTGGGCATGGCCAAGAAGGGTTCGGATTTACAAGTGTCAAAGTAAAATAATGGGAATGACGAGGAGCGCTTAGTGATCATTTGTCTGAATTCAGACATTTGGGAAACAAAGTAAACATTTAAAAATTAGAACCTGTGGACTCCTTCATTCGGTTTTCTTTCACCAGACACATTTGCTTCTTTAAAATCCCCTAAAGTTTCATGATCTCTATTTGCAATTTACCCACATTTCTTTGTCCACTGCATGGATGAGTTAATTTTTGGTGATTTTATCATGGAAAATCTAAGACTATGCATCAAGGAGCAGAGATTTGAGCAAATTGTCTTCCTAGAAATACCAACAATGTTAGTTTATTTCACATAAACCTGCCAAACCACCTGGCTAAATATCAGACTTCAACAATTACTACAGTTAACATACAGAGTGACAGCAAATATTATAGTGATTTATAGTCAATAAATAGTACACAGAATGGGTCTACATTTCCTTATAAAAGATGAGTAGTAAAAAAGGAAATTAAATTCCAAATCTAACAGAGGGAAGCGGCCCTCAGTTTCCTATCAGCTATGTGCATTATCAAATAAACTGTATCAACCAAAAGAAAGGTCAATGGTATAGGTCCAAGAATAGAACCAATCACAATCAGAAATGTCATATAAAATACCTTTCTTTATACCACTTCGATTCAGTGCTAAAAATGGTTTATTCAATAAATGATGTTAGGATAACCAGGTAGCTACACAGAAAAAAAAGTCAGACTGTAGTGTACAATGTTATAGTCCAAATGAAGGAAAACTTTTAATAAACAAAGATGAAAACAAGGGGTACTAGAAGAAAAAGAGCATGGGAGACGTCCTTTAAATGCTGGAAAAAGACCTTCCTAATCATTAATCAAAACCACAAGATATAAATTATATAAACATTAAAAATAAATTTTACATGGCAGAATATCCTATAAGCAAAATAATCAGAAAAAAAGATTAACATAAAAAAAATCTGCAACTGATTCTAGAGTTAATTTCCAAACATGTAGATATCCTAGAAACTAGTAAGAACATAACCAATAAATCAACAGAAAAATGGACAATATGGCTATATTTAGAGAAATGACTTGTTAGCTCTGAAAACATGCCTAACTTCCTTCAGAAGAAAAATGCAATTAAATCTACTTGAGAGGACGAGGATTCTAGAACATGGTAGAATAAAAGTACCAGAAATCTGTCTCCCACCTAGACAACAATTTAATTAGCAATATCTGGTACAAATATTTTGGAACTCTGGAGTTTAATGACAGCTTGCAACTTACAAAGGAAAGCTTGAAATGTAAATCACAGTAAACATCCGGTCAAGGTCAATGTTTTGAACAGTAGCAGCTACCCACCCCCAACCAGTAGCCCCATGATAGCAATAAAGAAAAAAAACAACCTAAATGCCCTTTACTAGAGGACTAACCAAATAAAGCTACCGCCAAGTAGCAGTAATACTATTAACTCTGGATAAAGTATGAAAAAGTTCTCTTATGTACTGATAGAAGGCTCTTCAAAATATCTTGGTCAAGTGAGATAAAGTATGTAAAATAAGCCACAACTCCTAGAGCAAAGGGACAAGATACATAGTTGACTTTGCGTCCATATTCACAGACATGGAAGAAGGATGGTTCTGGGAACTGGAAAGATGGCGAGGAAGATGGCAAATTCATCAGCCTACACTACCTTACTCAGTTTATGTTTTAAATCAATCACAAGGCCCTTTTTAGCTATTCAGATCTTAACAGCAGCTTCATAGGTCTTTAAATCTGAATGATTATGACCCACTACCTAGTAATCCTGCATGAAGACTGGACAAGTAGTCAATGAAATGTTTTAATTCTTTTAGGCAGAAGATTTGAACTGTTATCTCTTTTTAACACTTCAAGGTTGAAGATATCTAAGAAACTTAGGGTTTTCTTTTTTTTTAAGTGTTAAACATGTTTTATTTAAAGCAGGGAACCATCAGAGCAGGTGACCTATCAGGGCAAACATGCTGCAGCTTGCAGAGATGCCAGGTACAATACCATCACCTCATGTGGGGCTGAAAGGCAGCGCCAGCATCACACCACTCTAATCAAAGCATTAATCTTCCAGAACCTATCCTGAGTGATCTCTAAGGCGCCATCTGAGCCTATTAAAAGTAGTACACAGTGAAGCCAATTTTCATTTTAAATGGTTATGAAGAATTGAAACTTTCTTCGCTAGGACTTCCACACAATCCAAGTTTCAGACTAGGTGCTATTGTCCTTCTTCAACAGCTCTTTGGGAACTTGAAGGCAGCTACTGAATTATTTTATTCTTCTCTTTCCAGAATAAACTTTGCCTGTTCCCTCAACACCCTAAGTGCCTTCTCTGATTTGTCTATAAATTAAGCATTGAAGTGTTAAAACAAGGTATCTGAAAGCTGTAACAGGATGGAAAAGTTGTCTATTATCATAGCAATGCCCCTGCTAAAATGGACTGGAGGGTATGATAATGTAACTCTCTGGGAAGTGTGGGACCACGGCCCCCATCCTGAGCACTCTGGGTCCATGAATTCCACCTAAGAACAAATTAACTCTTTTCAGTAATGATATCAACTTGCTCACACTGTACTGATAATCAACAAAAATTTCTACAGCATTTTTACCTGGGCTTCATTAGCCATGTTTCATCTTGTTAGATTTATTTGTCCCAGTTAAGAATTTTGTAGAATGCTCATTCCTTCACCCAATGGCCAAAGAACTCTTCTTTATTATTATAGCCTCTTTTTATTATTATAGCCTATATTATTATAGCTTCTTTCTTATTATAGCCACTAACATAATAAGACAGTAACTGTAATTTTCATCCTGTCATAAGAAAACATTCATCAGCTAAGGATTATGAATCTGAAAACTAGTCATTGCATATATTCCCTCCATTTGAGAGAATTCACATTTTGGGGGCAATTTTCTTATTCTTAGTTTTTCCCAGACGTTTTGTTCACACCAGTATTTCTCAATGAGTGAATAAATATGTTCAAATACTTCTGTCCAGCAGAAATTACCTAGTGGTAATTTCAAAAGAGGTTTCTTAGGAAAAGCTGAACTGCAGAAACTATGAAACATAAATATTCTTGCAAACATCTAAAACACAACCAAGAGAACAGCCTTATAAAAAGTATACTTCAGTACTGACAGTGAAAACCAAATCTTATAAAAATTGACTGTTGGGGCCTCGCTAGTGGCACAAGGGGTAAAACACCACACTATGAAGCATCTGCAATCTTGCAGCCACTGTAGCACATTCGATCCCTGGATCGGGAGGTGACCCACATGGCATAGCAGACCTCTCCTGTCTCACCCACTGCTGCCCTCAGCAGTGTATGTCAGTCAATCTGCCTGTTCTGTTCCCCACTCTGTCTCTGGTGAATCTTCTCACCACCACCCCCCACACCTCTGGCATGTACCCCAGTTCTTGTATGCATAAATCAATAAATCTTTAAAAAATATATTGACTGTCAGTGATAACTGATCCATAATAACTACCCTGGGGAAAAACACAACTTGAAGTTCAGATTTTTTTTAAATATTCAAATTGGATCAAACCTCTTCATTCAAAGTAACGATTAACTGCAAACTTACACCAGAATCTTGACTACAGCAAACCAATCTATACCCCTTAGGAAGCCAGCAACAGCCATTGTGTGGAGCCTGCCCTGGCCTGTGGTCCCATCGGGAGGCTTGACACACACAGAGAGTGATTTGACACGCTGGTGAGTGAAGGTGTCACAGCCAAACTCCACATCAAAGGCGAGGGTAACTAGTGGGTTCCCTGTCTCCATGATTGGCAAGTAGGGGTAGTATGTGCAAATATATCAGAGAAATACTTCTAAGAGAGGTGAAAGAATTTACACTGGGCACAGATGACTTCTAACATTCATAAAGGCATGTAAGAGATATTAGTAAGAAAAAATTAAAGGATGGGTGCTATTTCCTTTTTTTCTTTCCTATCAACACTGCCAAAAAGATTTTTGTAAAACCACTGGGGAAAATCTGTCCCTTGCACACTGCAAATTAGAACCAAGGAACAGAGAGGCAATGACCATATCTCAAGCCTAATAACCCTGCGAGAGGCTATTAATAGTTTCCTATCCAAACAATTATTGCAGTCGTGTTGAAGCAGAGATTTGGGACCATGAATATGCCTGTCTAAGACCACAAATACCAGCCTCACTTGACCAAGTGTGTGTGATACCCTGGAAACCATAAAAGGCAGCTGAAAGGATACACTGTCTGCCTCTTCCTCTTTTTCCCTACTGGCTGGAATTTGATGTGCTAGCTGCCACTGTCAGCTTGCTCTATGAAGATGGCGACAGGGATATAAAAACAACCTGAGGCCCTCCCAGTGTGAAGCAGCCACTGAGACCCTGGATGCTACCTGCTAGGTTCTTCAATGTGAGAGAGAAATAAACCCCTGCGTATATATCGCTCTTACTTTATGCTTACTGGCAATAAGGAACCAAACCAAATCTCCTCTGATACAAATACCAATGAGATACCCAACCAAGGGGAAAAAAAAAAAACAACATAGTCCTACCATCTACCATCCCTGATGGTAAGGTTTGCCTTATTCTAAAACAGGTGGTTCTTTACATATCACATTAAATGAAAAACTTCTTAACCAATGAATTTACTCCAGTGACCACCAGAATCTAAATAATTGAGGTAGACTAAACATGTTATTTCAGCTGACTGAATTTCATTGTTCCAAAGTATTGAAAGTAGGATTACAAGCCCCAAATTTACAAATACCACTTTACCAATATCTTATATTAAAAAGTGTACAATGTGTACAAAACAGCAAAATCCCATTTCATTGTGGAAAAATGGGTCCCTAGGGCATGATTACTGACTCCCTAAATGAATTATATATATATTTTTTATTATTATTATTAGTTATATTTGACATCATTTGTTGTCCCCAGGGAGTACCCACCACCATTTCACCCGTGCACCATCACCTCAGTCCCTTGTGCACCCTCTGGCCTCTTCCCCGTCTTTGCCC